>LAPY01001863.1:33114-45236 GCA_000970635.1 Eragrostis tef | reverse complement strand
GCAGGACCAAGTTTCATGAGCTGCGTCAGAGGATCGGCCTTGTCAATGTTGATAGTCAGGACGGCAAGGCTTAGGAGGAGATTGTAGGAAATAATCCTTGCCTTCTTGTTTAGTAATTTTCTTTCCCTAGTTTGTTTGCTAATTTTTAGAAGGCTAGATGTGTCTGATTGGAGGCCTTAATTTCTTTCCATGTAGGATTGATTTCTTTCCATGTAATAGTCTATATAAGCAAGGGAATAGACACCAAAAACGCTGCCTCATTTTGCAGCAACAAGACCGTGTGCCTCTGTATCTCACGTGAGTTGTGTGTGTGGCCAGGTGATCTCGCCGGCAACGTGCGCGTCGTATCTCCGGCGAGGTTCTAACACCTCTGCTCCCGTCATTCGGCTAGACAGCGACTAACGGCCAATCGACGTTCCTAATCTGGGCCGCAGGAGAGGAGTCCAATCGGGCGGTTGCCATGAACCCAGGGCTGTCGCTGTTTCAAATAGCGACCACCCCTGGTCGCCGCCTCCGCCGCAGCCCCTGGCTTGCCGGAGCGCCGGCGGACTTCCCAACGGCGAGTACTCTCTCTCAGCTGCGTGGGCGTCGTCTTGGCATAGTTGGCGCCCTCACCCAACACAGTGGCCGAGTCCGGCGTCCGGTTCGGCGAAGTCGAACAGGACTTAGTCCGTCGAGGCGCCGGCGTTCCGTTCCGGTAAGTATCTCGATCGAAGATCTGCTCGCCCGAACAAGACTCTGCATGTTCTGGCCCTGGCCGCCGGCGGATCCTCATCTCTCACCAACTTCATCGTGCTACGGGCTATTCCGGCAACAGAACAGAAAAAAAAAAACAGGCCACGGACAAGACCGTGCCGCTCTGCCCCGGCCAGCGCGACGCTCCTGGACGCGTTGGTGTTCGCCTCTCAGTGCCAGTCTCGCCGCGGCGACCTCCAATATGGTGTGCAAGGATCCAATCTGAAGTTTGTTATTCATCAGCAGATTATTAATTAGTACTGACGATAAGCCAAGGCTAATCAAAGGTTCTGTGCCTGGTGCCTACGGGGGGTCACAGCTATGGCAATGGCCACTACGGACGGTGACCGGCCACCGCGCAGGTGCACCGGCGGCTGCCGACCGGGGATCAGCGAAGGTGTACCCGCAATTCGGTGCCAAATACGATCATCACAGCACCAATCGCCGAGCCGATACGGCAACGTTAATGATCCTGATTTTTTTTTTACCGTGACAGTGACAGAGGGGACTTTCAGGAAAGCGCAAAATTACGGGCGATTCATTCTCGGCTGCTTTGGCGGTACACGAAAGATATGCTAAATCATATCTACGATAATCTGCATATGTTGATATGTAGGTACGCAATCACAACGGCTGATGATGATCAGCTGGCCACGGATTGGATTGGAGAAAAGCTTCGATCCGATTAGCCGCACTCCGACCTGCACGCCTCTGACGTTGTCCAGCAGTTCTCATCCTTGATGCAGCAGAACACCCACGCCGGGGTGGGCAACGGGTTCCGGTAGCATCCAGTGAAACGACCACTCCCCAGGTCGTTTGCCACCATCGCCTCCGTCTCGCCCTTGCTGCTGCCCTCTACGCCCTCACCTGAATGAAGAACACAAGATATTAGGAACATGATGTTAATATAAAATGAACCTCGAATCGATAACGAAAAATAGTTTTATTTCCTTCAAAGAAAATAAATAGATTGAGGGCTCTTAGATTACCGCTTATGCGTGCAGCACTGGCTGTGCAAGCAAGGAGAACCAAGGACAGCAGGAGTCCCAACTGCATGCACTTCGCCATTGCGACGGTAGTATGACGGAAATGTGTGACGGGATGACCGGATGAGAGGATCGATACAGCTGCGGCTCCATGGTTAATTTATAGAGCAAACAGGGATCTTGTTACGGAGCACAGAGTTGATTTGGACCGTCCATTGAGATTTGATCCAAGGATTGATATTTCTGTTGTCTTTTGGGAGGCGGCAGTTACGGCATTCAATAGTGTGAAAGCAAACATGGAAAACAATAATTTTGGCACCTGCTATTCAATTTTCGCTGGTTAACAAGGGAAATGCATAATGAAAGGACTTGAATTGCTGCATTTTTATTAGTTATCTTGTCAAGAAAGATATATTTATATTTTCTGGCAGAAAATTTCGAAATTAGAATGAAATTACTGTATTTATAACCTTATCATATCAGATTTTTTACGTCAATGTTATATCATGGAAATATTTAACTACTCCCTCCGGTCGTCCAACAATATAGTGTCCATCTAGAGATTTCTATTTGTCCAACAATATAATGTCTATTTGAGAAGGTCTCACAACATCACGGAGTACAATGAGTCCTCGTCATTAAATTTTTTGTTTTGAAACCTGTGATGGATCAATGAGTATTGGTGGGAGCAAAAAAATAATACGGAAACTATGTGGCTGGCTTGGGACTTGTATGGATTAATTAGTATTTGGTGTTAATAGGGACAACAAGGACTTTTGCCATCTTAGCTAATCTGTCTCAAAGTTTCTAGATAGACACTATATTGTTGGACGGAGGGAGTAGTAATTTGGATGCAGCGGGAACCGAAATGGGTGCAATATTAGGAAATGGAGGATAATGTGAGCATATTAGGAAATAATAGTTGAACATTTTTTTAAAAAAAATGTTGAAATAGTAACCCAAAAAACTGAATCTGCGCAATCAAAATGTATTTGAAATTAGTGGAACAAAAATATATTGGATCTCATTAATTTATATTACTTGTTTTTTAAACACTGGACCTTCATATTTTCTTTTTTACGCATTGGAGTTTCGGTTGGTTTCCATGGCCATGGGGGAGCAAGATAAGGTGAGCGGAATAGATGGGACGCGCGCTTTTCTCTGCTATAAGCCTTGGTCGGCTAGGTCTTTTTTTTAAAAAAAAATTGTTGCAGCATACTAGAAAGATCTGGTTTTAGGCACGGTACACACTAATTTTCGTATTTAGCTATAGCACACTTTAAAAATGTGGTAATTTAGATGCAGCACACTAAACAGAAGAAAAGTGTTCTTTTCAACTTTTTTATCTCATTACACAGAACACATTACACTTAAAAATTTGCACATTGATACATTCTTGTACTCTCTATCGATGTGTTTTCTTTTAGATTTTTTTTTGGGTTGTTTACATCACTTTTCATTGAGAATAATTTTTGTTGTACAAAACAAAGTATATGAACAGTGAGAAAAAAAATCTGCAAAAAACTATATGGATAGAGAATGCATCAATGTATCACTGTGCAAAGTTTCAATTGTAATGTGTTTTGCATAATAAGATAAAAATGATGAAAAAACACTTTTCTCTTGTTTAGTGTGCTGCATCTAAAATACCACACTTTTCGTGTGTGTCACAGACAAATACGAGAATTCGTGTGCTGCAGCAAATTTTTCTTTTTTTTTTCTGACCACAGCGGTGGGCTGGGTGTGCCATGCTCCGTATAGGCGGTCGTCATCATCCTACTCTTATAGGCCTCTTTTTGGAGACATTGTCGGCCTGTTTGATTGAAGGCCGGAAAAGAACAAATCGGCCCAGCCCAGGAAATTAGGCACGCGTTTTGGTTGTAGGCCATGATTTGGCCCGGCCCCAGACAATCTGGCCTGCCGTACTCCCGCGCAAACCAACGGAGAAGGGCGGGATGCGGGCGCGCGAAAACGGCGGCTCCGATATTTGGCCGGGCAATCTCGCCCTCGCCGCATATTTCGCTCACCTGGGCGCCTCTCAGCTGCGTTCTTCTCCGTTCCCCATCGAGAGCGGCCGCATCTTATCCTCCCTTATCTCGTCGCCACCCCACGCCGAGGAAATCTGCAGCTACAGCAGGAATTGAAGAACCGCTCAACCAGATCCAGCCGTCAGCTACAACAATCTCGATCTGAGATTGGACCGACGGAGGCTCCGAGGTATGCTGTCGTCCATTTGGTATAGTGAATCAATAGTTTTTTGATCGACCAAAGAGCAGGTCTGGGAAATAAGATTTGTTCAATGGACTAAACTAGCATTAGGGTTGGTAAGATTTGTTTAATCGAGTGATGCAGTAGTCCATGGATAGTAAAGGCAGATCTGCTGTTCCCCTGTTAGGACTTAGGTACATTATTAACTTTTTGTTTAGTCAAAAAATATTTACCTAAAATTCATAAGATTACACTTGCTATTATGTTGGTCCTGTGGTGGAGGAACAGAGATGGTAGAAGAATAGGGATGATCTTGTTCTTCCCCCGAGTTGATTTCCTTCCTAACTCTGATCCTCTCACCCTAGCCTCGTCGATATCTTCCTTCTCCCGGATATCGCTAACATCCAAGTTCACGTGAATTATAGTCATTGTGGGGAGGTGGCTTTCTGCCCCGCAGATGTGAAATTGTGTTTTTCTCCCTCAAGTGAAGCTGATGTTTAACACGGCTCCCGCTTTGTGCAGATTCGGCGGTCGGTGCTCTTGGACCTGTTACAAGGCTGTATTTGGGAAGATGCTGTTGATCTGGGGTGCTTGGTGCTCTTGAGCCAGCCAAGAATGCTGAAGATTTTTGTTGGTTTGCCACAACGTATTGTGTGACGCACATCACCTGTTTGGCTGGATTCCACGAGTGACTGTCCAATAAAAAGGGTGGGCAAGGGTGGACAAGCCCGGCAGCAAGATCTCCAAGTCTATGACGTTCTTGGGAGACAGAATAAGCAGCCTCCCCGACGAGCTGCTTCACCATGTCATGTCCTTCTTGCCGGCGATGGACACCGTGCGCACGTGTGTGCTATCAACTAGGTGGCGCTACCTCTGGGCTACTGCACGGTGCATCAATATTGATGCCAAGGGCTTTGCCACAGAGAGGAAATTCATCCATTTTGTGACTACCTTGCTGCGTCGTCGTGGTTCTACGCCATTGGAATCCTTCTGGCTCAGAGCTGACGGACCTACCATCTTTCTTGATAAGTTCCAGAAAATTGTCAACATGTGGATCTGTCATGTCCTGCAGTGTAAGGTTCAGGCACTTCGTATTATCAACCAGGAGGACAACAATGCGCCTTTGGTTTTTGAACTTCAACACCATTACTTCACCTCAATGTACTTGAAAAGATTGCATCTATGCTATGTTGATATTGGTAGCCTTTTCCTAAACAAACTTCATCATCATCCTACTCTTATAGGCCTCTTTTTGGAGACATTGTCGGCCTGTTTGATTGAAGGCCGGAAAAGAACAAATCGGCCCAGCCCAGGAAATTAGGCACGCGTTTTGGTTGTAGGCCATGATTTGGCCCGGCCCCAGACAATCTGGCCTGCCGTACTCCCGCGCAAACCAACGGAGAAGGGCGGGATGCGGGCGCGCGAAAACGGCGGCTCCGATATTTGGCCGGGCAATCTCGCCCTCGCCGCATATTTCGCTCACCTGGGCGCCTCTCAGCTGCGTTCTTCTCCGTTCCCCATCGAGAGCGGCCGCATCTTATCCTCCCTTATCTCGTCGCCACCCCACGCCGAGGAAATCTGCAGCTACAGCAGGAATTGAAGAACCGCTCAACCAGATCCAGCCGTCAGCTACAACAATCTCGATCTGAGATTGGACCGACGGAGGCTCCGAGGTATGCTGTCGTCCATTTGGTATAGTGAATCAATAGTTTTTTGATCGACCAAAGAGCAGGTCTGGGAAATAAGATTTGTTCAATGGACTAAACTAGCATTAGGGTTGGTAAGATTTGTTTAATCGAGTGATGCAGTAGTCCATGGATAGTAAAGGCAGATCTGCTGTTCCCCTGTTAGGACTTAGGTACATTATTAACTTTTTGTTTAGTCAAAAAATATTTACCTAAAATTCATAAGATTACACTTGCTATTATGTTGGTCCTGTGGTGGAGGAACAGAGATGGTAGAAGAATAGGGATGATCTTGTTCTTCCCCCGAGTTGATTTCCTTCCTAACTCTGATCCTCTCACCCTAGCCTCGTCGATATCTTCCTTCTCCCGGATATCGCTAACATCCAAGTTCACGTGAATTATAGTCATTGTGGGGAGGTGGCTTTCTGCCCCGCAGATGTGAAATTGTGTTTTTCTCCCTCAAGTGAAGCTGATGTTTAACACGGCTCCCGCTTTGTGCAGATTCGGCGGTCGGTGCTCTTGGACCTGTTACAAGGCTGTATTTGGGAAGATGCTGTTGATCTGGGGTGCTTGGTGCTCTTGAGCCAGCCAAGAATGCTGAAGATTTTTGTTGGTTTGCCACAACGTATTGTGTGACGCACATCACCTGTTTGGCTGGATTCCACGAGTGACTGTCCAATAAAAAGGGTGGGCAAGGGTGGACAAGCCCGGCAGCAAGATCTCCAAGTCTATGACGTTCTTGGGAGACAGAATAAGCAGCCTCCCCGACGAGCTGCTTCACCATGTCATGTCCTTCTTGCCGGCGATGGACACCGTGCGCACGTGTGTGCTATCAACTAGGTGGCGCTACCTCTGGGCTACTGCACGGTGCATCAATATTGATGCCAAGGGCTTTGCCACAGAGAGGAAATTCATCCATTTTGTGACTACCTTGCTGCGTCGTCGTGGTTCTACGCCATTGGAATCCTTCTGGCTCAGAGCTGACGGACCTACCATCTTTCTTGATAAGTTCCAGAAAATTGTCAACATGTGGATCTGTCATGTCCTGCAGTGTAAGGTTCAGGCACTTCGTATTATCAACCAGGAGGACAACAATGCGCCTTTGGTTTTTGAACTTCAACACCATTACTTCACCTCAATGTACTTGAAAAGATTGCATCTATGCTATGTTGATATTGGTAGCCTTTTCCTAAACAAACTCCTGACTGACTGTCCAGCATTGGAAGACCTAGAGATGATAAACTGTGAGATCCATGCCATCGAATTTTCCTCTGCCACATTGAAGAACCTGAGCATTGACTACGATGAGTTCCCAGAGCTTACATCGTATGAACACTTTCATGCTATTGTGATAAACATGCCTAGTCTTGTCTCCCTGCGAATTGGATCACTTCTCTGTCCAAAGCTTATCCTTGTGCAAGTGCAGTCATTGGTAACAGCCTCAATTTCATTAGGCTATCCTCAGAGTTTTAAATTTGTTCATGCCTGTGACATTCTTGGTTCTCTTTCTAATGTCAAGAACCTGGAGTTGCTGTTTCCGGAGGATGTGGTATGCTCTATATGGAGTTGTGTATTTAGTTTTGTGTATTTAGTTCTTCATCTTAATGGCTTTTTGTTATTGAGCTTGTCTATTTATTTCGTCTTATGACCTTTTGTTAATGAACTTGCAGGAAGGGGAGTATTCACTGCGAAGTGATATGCAGTTGTGTCAAACCGCATTCACTAATTTGACAACTTTGTCTCTCAGTGGTTGGTGTTTGTATGATGACTGCAAAGTGCTGCTGTATATGCTTAAGCGATCACCTAATTTGGAGACTCTTACTCTGAAGTTAAAGAATGTAAGTTCTTTTTTTCTAAAGGATTTCCCTGGACTTTGTATATTCCTTTCCTTTTCTGCACTGCAATATTTTCTCATGAATGATTATTAATGGGTTTTGATTCTTCTTGGGATTGTACTGTCTACAATCATCTTAGTGGTTCCTTGGTGGTGCTGCTGAAATTAAATCCCCTTGAGATGAAACAACAGAGCCATTCCATTGTGTAAAGCTTAAGAAGATTGTAATCATCTGCCCAAAGCGCAACAAAAGAGTGGGCATGCTAGTGACAATATTATTTGCCAATATTATCTCTCCCCCAGAAATTAATATCAAGCCACTTCCATGTTATTCGCTGTAAGTTCGTGTTTTTCCTGGAATCACACATCTGCATGCTTATACAGTTTACATCAGTAGTCAAGTTGCGCTGTTGGGAATCGGCATCACAGTTTTATGCTTAATGTGGCCTTGTAGGTATGAAGGGTGTTCGCAATGGTACGACTTTCCCCTTCTGAATGGCGGTCTTTGAGATGAACGTGAGGTGCCCGGAGGAATTGCCAGCATGCAACCGATGCCTTTCTGGCTTTCTTTGGAGATAGAGAGCTTTCACTGATGTTCTGATAACTGATGCTTGTGGGTGGGCACTGATGCTGTAGACCATTGCATCTTTTGTTGTTTGCTCGGAAACCTTTCTTTAATATGATGTAGAACATTTCATGAAATTCAATTGTTAAGCATGTGTTGTGATTTAGCGTGTGCTCTTCGGGGTTTCACAGTTCAATGGGTTATTTTTGGAGTTTAGCGGGTCTGATTTGGATAATGATCAGCAAGCTCCAGCCCTCCAGTTCCTATTATTTGTGAAATTCTCTAGTTGAATGAATAAGGCTAGTGTGTTTCTATCGACATCTCTAGCATATTTGGGCGCTGCAGGGTGCTTGTGAATTTTGACGTAAGCCATTCATTTGCATCAGACCGCATTCTGATCACAAGTGTTGGAATCGGAACTCAAGCTGAGACTAACTTTTTTTAAAAGAAACGAATTAGCACGGATTAGTCCAGATTCGATTTGTGGAGCTACCGATTATAGTAAACCCCATCTATCAGCAGTGTAGCAGATGTGGTATAACAACAAACAAATTGATGATATCAAAAGGGCGGTAATTGTATATTGACATGTTTATGCAAAGGACAGTGCAGTGAAATGTTTCGTTCGGTGAGCGGAATCGTCGCTTCGGTCATTTGATTTTCGATGAGACGTGTGTTTTTCTCTGCTGGGCCTTGGTGGGCTGAAGGTGCCATGCTCCGTATCGTTGGTCACCATCATACTGCATTTGTAGGCCTGTTTGATTATTTTATAGAGACATTGTTGGCCTGTTTAATTGAAGGCCGGAAAAATCTGGCCTGCCCTACTCCCGCGTGAGGAAAAATCTGGCCTGCCCTACTCCCGCCTGACATTGTTGGCCTGAGAGAAATATGTATTCAAAGAGCAAATCCTTATTTGGCCCTAGAAAAATTTCTCGTTTTTTTTGAGTCCAATCTGAAAAAAAGTTACCTCTATGACCCAAATCGCAACTTTCATTTCTTTCTTGGCCCTTCCGTCAATTTTGAGTGTTAACGGCGTTAAATGTGTGATGAAATGACCATTTTGCCACTGACTTTAATAAAAATGTAAAATTTATTCTCAAAATTATTTAATTGTCTAAAATTATAGATTAACATAATTGCCTCAGATTTCATATTTATACAAAATTTCGGCATTAACATAATTGCCTTAGATTTCATATCTACACAAAATTTTGGCATATTTTGATTTTGGGACAATTAAATAATTTTGAGAATAAATTTTACATTTTTATTAAAGTCAGGGGTAAAATGGTCATTTCATCACACATTTAACACCGTTAACACTCAAAATTGACGGAAAGGCCAAGAAAGGAATGAAAGTTGTGGTTTGGGTCATAGAGGTAACTTTTTTTCACATTAGACCAAGAAAAGAACGAGAAACTTTTTTAGAGCCAAATAAGAAATTTGCTCAAGTTTAAAATGGCTATCTATTTTCAGCTACCTAGGCTGACCAACCGATACTGACACCTATCAAGTTTGTCCACACACCTTCTGCCTAGGTTGTCCACATACCGCACAATTTAAAGTGTACTATGCGGAAGCTATCCAACTTCCAGATTCGCATAGGGTGTGTTTGGTTGCCTAGGCTAGCTAAGCCATGCATAAGATCCTACCCAGGCCAGCCCAAGCCAGGCTTAAGCTATGCAAGAACAAAAATAAGTTGTGTGTTTGGTTGACTGTATTAGCTAAGCCATAACTAGTTAAGCTTTTGTTTGGTTTCCTGGCTTGCACTGTGTAAAATCACCAACCACCGGATACGGTGAGTTTTAACTCCCTCACCGCCTCTTCTTCTCCCAACTCATTCCCCAACTATGAAAAAAATAGAAAGGAAATCGAGAAATATGCAGGATGGAAGTACAATTTCAGCTTAATCCAAACCAATTGAATTCCTGAACGAAAAGAAAAACCCGTATCGAATCCCCAACTCAAATCAGGCCACACCAATTGACCATGCCTCCCATTGTGTGGTGCCGGGGCTGCATCAAGATGCCACTGGATGGAGAGTCAAGCCGGAGTTCGTGCTGCTGCTACTTCTGCGCGTGCTGGACGAAGTTGCCATTGCAGCGTGCTGAAACTCCACAGCCCCACAGCAAATCTCATTAGACTCTACTCTCTCTTCCAATCGAAGAAACCAAGCACATCCAGTTCCAATCCAATCTCTTAAGCAAAATCTCATCCGAATATCCTCTCTGCTCCCTAATACTCTGTCCCAATCGCAGGAAACAAAATCAGTAGCACATCCTTCTTTACTCCTCTCTCCCAAGCACAAGGCGGGGGGGAGGGGGGGGGACGGGAGGGGAAGAAAATTCTCTGCGAACCATCCGCATGCGTGCCATTTGCAGACCCAGCCTGGATTGCGGACGTGTGGAGGCGGTGGGAGATCGGATGGCAGCAGACGGCGGCTTGGCTCGGCTTCATCGGACTGCAGCGTCGGCTTGGCGCTCGGCTCTCTTCGCCGAATCAACTGCCGAGCGAGCACGGGAAAATGAAAAAAAAAGGAAATCAACAATCCAGATCGAGATCAGGCCGGTGCTCCTCCTCCAGCGCCGGGAATCCATGGCGTCCACGATCTCCAAGACGGCGCTGCCATAGGCGGCGGCATGGTTGACTCTCGCCGGTGGAAGCGAAAGCCGATGAGATCGAGTTGTCAAATTCGAGGCCTCTGTACTCAAGATCTCACCCAACGCGATGTTGCAACCCGATCTTGTCGTCCACAAGATGATGCAGCTGAGATCATGCCGCCTACACCCCCTTCTTGCAACCTTGCCGTCGACCAGGAAACGGTTGCCGAGATCCTGCAGCCTAAGACATCGTATGATCTAGCACTTTTACCCTTGAAGAATGTTTCAGCGAGGAACTTTGAGTTCTACTTTTCCCATGTGTAATTTGTGTTCTGGACTGATCGTCTTGCTAGTAGCATGTCAAATTTTCAACCGATGTGTATGGCCAATCTTCAACCATGGTGATTCCATCGATTCAGGGGGTATGTTAATGCCACAATGCCATACTTCAATATGCACCTGAGTTTTTCTGCCATGGATGCTCGTGTTGTACAAGGAGGATACACAGGTCTTTTTATTTGGAGTTGATCAAGATGTCTCGAAAATTACATTTTGATGGAGTGCCAAATAATAAAAATATATGATTGTACTATTTTATTTTACGTTTGTTACGTTTGTCGAATTTGAATGATATCACTTTGTTACTTTGGCCTTTACTTTGTATCACGAATCAAACATTTCATATTTCAAATGTGGAAACATTTTTAGGTTGATATTTGTTTAATGATATGCAATATTTGATATTTTTTTAATGCAATCACTGAAAATCTTAACTTTCATCTCTTATGGACTGCCATACTCCCTATACTTGCATCACTCCTGTACTCAACATGTACTCCTGGTTTCAGTGAAATTGAAATGGAAGTCCACTTAGAAAAAATATTATCGTCACAATGCCAGTACCTTCATATCAAGAAGAGACACATACATAAGCGATTTTATTGACCAATATACATAATGTGCTCAATAGCCCAATACCGCTAATTTACAATCAAAATGATTGCATCCTGTTACAAGCAACTACTGCCACTCGGACTTTGACCATAAGGTTGCCTGAAGTCCTGCACTACGATGATGTCCACACACTTTCGGCAACAACACGCATATGACACTGCATGCAGTGGTCGGTCACTTTGCTGATAAAACTATTAGCCACATAAAGCTACAGAGTTCCTCTTTAGTGAGTATTTAAGCATGCTGTTTCATTTGTCCTTACGAACTTCTTCCACATGCAAAGCATATACATTGGTTCTTGTAGTCAGCAACAATCTTTGCAACCATCAGTGTGAATTCTCATATCATTCACCCAATGTCCATTGCTATATCTTCTACTTTAAACATCTTCGAAATGTCATTTGCGACTAGTTGCAGAGGACATGTATGTATGTCTTCTCTTTCCGCCTCTAAAATCAACATGGCAATTCATCAAACCATAAGTAATCAAGGAGTAGGAGATATCGTAGCTACACACTCGCATGCCCTCAAGGACCACGGCCAGGAGAGGAGGGC
>LAPY01001862.1:78169-90572 GCA_000970635.1 Eragrostis tef | reverse complement strand
CGCATTTGGCTTGTTCGCGGCGACGTCGTCAAACCGGCTGGGCAGGGGCCATTTTGTAGCATGTCAACATGTGAAGTAAATAGTACTACTATACTTACCGAGGTAGACCGGACCGGTATTCCAACAAACCAGAAAAAGAAATCCGGTCCGGTTTAATTTTTTTTTCCGAACCAGAAACCTTCCTTGATTTTCTTTTTCCAAACATTTCAAATTTTCGTGTTGTTGATGCACTATTTCGCTCCAAATTGCATCTAGTGTTTTTATACATATTTTTTGTTTTATTTTTTTTAAAAATTCCTTTTTTATTATTTCCCCCCATTTTTCTTCTTTGAACTGGTTTTTGCGGTAAACCAGATTGGTTTACCAGTAATTTTAGTTTCAAATTTTGGTATTTGAATTTTGTGCAGTTTTCGAAACGGTCTTCCGGTACACCAAACATCTCGGTCCGTTCCGGGATTACCGAGATAATCGGTAATGCAAGAGAGTTGCTATACATCCGACTGGTTTGATCGACTCACGTCCGACCAGCGTCATCAAGCGGTGCAGCGACAATCACTTGCATGTTTGAGCGCTGGGCAATCGTAAATCAGCAGCAGTCGGGCGACAGTCGGATGTCTCGGTCGGATCTACAGCATTACTCGTAATGCAATCCTTGATTCGCACCTGATGATATTTATTCCTTTTTTTTTGGAACTTTCGGCTTTATGATCTAGTAGTTAGGATGCTGACAGATATGTTTGCAAATAGGGCTGGATGCCGAGCTCAACAACTCGTCTTGACTTGGCTCGGTCTAGTTTGTTTGCCTAATTAACAAACTAGCTAGAATGCTACATTGCTTGTAAATGAAATGAGATGAAAATCTTTCTTGACTTCACTTGTTAAGCCCGTGATTCACAATGTTAAAGTCTCTCAAATCCTAAATTGTGATGTTAAACTAAGATGGTTCATATCTAAATATCTAGGAATTTAGACATAACATCTATACTTTTGTGTCAATCGCTTTCGTGTCCAGCCCATGAAACGTAAAGAAAAAAAAATCAGATCCTCGCCCCACATGGAAACATATTTAGGAAAAGAGATATTGTAACACTACTTATAACTTGTAAGTTCATGTAATGAGAACCAAGAAAAAACATTTCTCCTGGTTCCTTTTTCTCTAAATTCTTCGGCTCTTCCCCATTCCTAAGTGTATTATTAACCAATAATGGTGCTTCTAATGCATCACACGGAGGTGGTCCCTGATTACTGTAACTATGGTCATGGATCAGTTTGATGGTTCCAATAAATACATCATGTACTGGAGTACCGATTACTCCTACCCCTGGCTAGCCTTTTCTTCTCGTTGCACATGTCGACACATGGAAATCCTGTCCCAGCTCTTTCTTGGAATGAGACAGGGCACAATCATCCCGCTGCAACTATCTGCAATCATTTTCGACTGTTCAATTTTGCACGATACTACATCTGATGACACCAGTATTAAATCCTTTGCGACAAATATTTCTCTTGGCCGGCCGGGTTGTGCAGAGCGCGATACATCACCGGGTCTTCAATTTCACATGCGCTGTCGACCTGAAACATGAATGAAATCTCACAAACAAGCATCATTTGAACACGACAGAACGATTCCTGGACTTCACCAATTGCACGCAGAATTTGTAACCGCCACAAAAATTTGAATCGAGAACCCGACCTGTGTCTTCTGTTCTGCATTTTTTTCCCCGTTGTTTCGTGAGCTGTCAATGGATCAAACGGCTGGAGGGATCTAGCTAGCCCAACTGAAACTTTCTGTAGTCTTGTGGTCCTTGACTTAGTACAGGCACATGAAAAGAAAGCTCTGCTGTGGAGGAGATCATTCTTGTCGGTCTCGCTTTCCATGGAGTGGTCAGATAGCTCCTCTTGCTGGTCCTCCATTGATCTCTCCTTCACGCCATGGTAGGCCTGTTGTTCATCCAGCGTTTCATTGTGATGCAACAGACATGGATCGAGGCTACGTACAAACTGACCTAGAGAAGCTACTACCCAAAAGCAATCCAGGGCACAGCCAACGTGCATCCTCAACGCTATCAAATCCTTACAAACATGTATAACAAATTATGCAAGATCACAAAGATTATTATTGCTAAAGGTTCGGTTCGTGTAGAGTGGCCGTGTTGCTTTGGTTGCATCTCTACAAAACTCAGTAGGCAGGAAACTCAGTAGGCTCTACGTACTTAGCTTCGTGGTTACCAGAAGCACACGCGTGTGTGCTTACATGCTCGACAAAAAGAAAAATACAGGGCTAGCTAGCTAAGTACTTCCTCTGTTTCAAAATATAAGCAGTTGTTGACTTTCAGATTTGGAAGAAAATTCTATGCAGGAGTTCTGTAAACCGGAGGTTTACAGCCTTGCCTAGGATCCTGCCATCTGTCCCGTTTCACCGATCTAAAAGCAGACTGGCCCCCCCAACTCCCAGCCTTGATCGCCCGCACGCACGTCGGCTTCGCTGAAGAGCCGCCGCGTCCATCGTACATTCGTATGCACGCACATCGGCTTCTTTGGAGTCGCTACATTCGTATGCACGCACATTGGCTTCTTTGGAGTCGCGGCCCTCGACGATGCCGATCAGAGCGGAACGTAGATGCCCTTAACTTTGGCGATCAAAACACATCATCGCAGACAAAGTGTGGTCATCTGATTCCAATGCAATTTTCATCTTCAATTTGTCGACATCAAAGGACGAATCACTACAAACTTCATCCTCAATTTCTTGACATCTAAAACTGAATCCAGTACAACGACAGGCACTCCTCTTGCCATAAATCCTAGCAGCCACAATCAGCACTACTTCTGAAGATCCATGCCGCGATCAACTGATAACGTCCTCATCCTCGGCTCCTCCCCTTACATGTAGAGCTGCCTGAGACAAGGGAGAGGGAACATGTCGTCGATGTCGAGCGATGCCGACGGATCAGGCCCGCCAGTCGAAGACCATGTGGTCGGGGTGAAAGAAACCGGGATGGTCGGAGTGCGGCGGCGTCCAGTCGCCGTCGATGAGAATGGAGATGGTTGTTGCGGATTATTTCAGCGATGGGAGCAGGCTGCTCGAGAAGCCGCGGAGCCGACGTGCGTGCGTTGCCTGGGAGCCAAGAGCCAGGGGCTTGTGCGTTGGGGGCCCATCTGCTTTTAGATCCGTGAAACGGGACAGATGGCAAGATCCTAGGCAGGGCTGTAAACGGTTTACAGGACTTCTGCATAGAATTTTCTTCCTTCAGACTTCGCGTTTGACCTTTCGTCTTATTTAAATTTTTTATGAATATATAAAAACAATTAAGTCGAGCTTAAAGTATATCTAATGATAAAACAAATTGTAACAAAATAAATAATATTTTTATAATTTTTTTGAATAAGACAAGTGGTCAAAAGCGATGGCTGAAAGTCAAAAACTGCTTATATTTTAAAACAGAGTAGCATATACTGCACGGTGAATACAAATCTTGAGGTGAGGTGTGGTGTGGTCATGTCATGAATATATACGTCGCAGTGTCTTGCTTTGTCTGGCGGCATTTGCCCTAGCTGGAAACGCTTCGGCAGTCACATACTGAATTATTGTCGCTCCATCTATCTGTTTAACATCTTCTTCTTGCGAGGAGTATGTGTGTTTATTGAGATCTCGGCTCGGGTACTGACGAACTGAATTGCCATTTGCCACCCACGTACGCACGGGCATGCAGTGATGCAGATGAGGTGAAAGCAGGAGACCATTCACCGTGCGCAAAGGAGCATGTCTCATCGGTATAATCTGCCTGCAGCCGAAAACTGAAACCTCCATCTTTACGGGGAAGATCAAAGGAGATCTGCCTAGGCCGATGCGAGGATCTCGTAGGAATAAGTGAAGGCAAGCTCGGAGAAGAGACGTTGTGAGAGCACACCTAGGCCACCTTCTAAAGGTGATCAAGTGGGGGATCGAGCTAGAGAATGATACAGACTCGTGGGCACTTGGGGTTAGCTAGTCTGCATGCAGCTGGTCCTGCGAGACAGGCCGGCTGCAAAAGATGGCTCAATTTGTCCCTGTGCATGCTTTCCAGCTTGGTCCTCACCTCAAGATCAGTCCCAACTTTCAGCTGGTTAACTGAAAAAACTACTGCAATTAACGAATAATTTTTGGATAGAGAGTCGTTAGGAATTGGTATATCTCTCGTGCAGTTAACCTGAATGTTTCTGCGGATAACCGCATCGGTTCCTGTGTCCTCCTGGGAGCGTCAACGTCTCTCGTTGACGGGTCTCCACGAGCTGATCAAGCTAGCGTTGCCAAAGCCAGAAAGCCTCAATCTTTGGGGAAGAACGCCGCGGAGATCCGCCATGGCTAAAGCGAGAATCTCATGGGAGTTAGCACAGGGTGCACACTTCTCTGAATTTCGAGGCCCGAATGATTAGCGGTAAGATTCTCGCTCGATTGGTAGCCTTCCTGTTCCTTCTGCAACATCAGCTGGCGATGCCTATGGAAGGAAGAAATGGATATGCCAATGATGTTTGCCCGCCGGCGGCATTGGCCTTTTCCCGCGAGAGGCTTGCATGTGTTTCCAGATCCCCCTCCCTCTCGCCGGCCATCATGATCCCAACACCCGGCCCATCACGACGGCACTAAACAAAACAACTCGTAAGAGGACATGATGCAGAGCTTACATAAGTACAATGATCTCTCTCTCTCTCTCTCTCTCTCTCTCTCTCCCTCTCTCTCTCTCTCCCTCTCTCTCTCTCTCTCTCTCTCTCTCTGACCGTGTTCTACACATGAAACAAAACAAAGGCAGATGTACGTTTGTGAGAGGTTACTTGAGCTAGCTCTGGCAACTAGCCATGGCTGCTTTTTGTGCGTGTTCTCGCTTTTAGGTGAAGGAAGAGGCCATGGCTGCAGGCTGTCCTGCACTTCCATGCATATGCAGTAACAACAAGTAGCAAAAGCCAAGCATTCCATTTCCTCGTAGGTTCTTCAAGAGATTACTAATTGAGTTGCCCATCATGTGCTCATATGGTAGGGCCTGCAGGGTCTCGGCTACAATATTTCTGTTCTTCCAAGATTGATAAGCTCTGCACTAATTGAACATATATCCTGCAATGTTGTACTATGTACTTGGTTTTGCACTTTGCTTTTTCCGAATGAACTTATTGTGCTGTGCTTGGTGAGTACTACGTATATATAGATGCATGCATATCGTCTTTTTGTATATGTTATCTTTAGAAATGATTTTCTTGAAAAACCAGCATTACAAAATCATGCTAGAATTCAGCTTCTAAGCTCTGATCAGTCGGAGCCGAATTATGCACTGCAAATCCTTCGGTTGGTGAGGAGCAAAGGACGCTGCTGATGGATCTGCATGTGAGGCTGGACCTACCAAAGCTCTCCACCCTTATCACCAAACCAACCATTGAACAGTTAATCATCAGGAGAGTAGAGTGTTCCACACGTTTTGCCCCCTCCGGCCGTGGATTGATCTATCTGCATTCGTACGTACACTAGTACGTTGTGCTAATCAATATGCAGGAGTTTGTACGTACACGTGAGTAGGTGTATACAGTTATACACAAGAGACAATTAGCAAGGGCGACTTATTATCTTGTACTACTATTTGTGCTACATGGTGCTGAGCTGCTGTTCTTGTCCGGGCTCCAGCCACATGCTGCGTCGCCCATGCCGATAGCCTGATGCGCACACAGCTCCAACGCAAGCTGCCGATCGAGTGCAGGAGCGCGCCGGCATGGTTGCCGATTTACATGCCCGACCGGCCGGCAATATCTCCGTCGTCGGATGCCGTCTCAGTGCTTGCAAAAGGACTTGCTACACTGTTGAACTCCTGATAAATCTTACAGTTGTGTGTTTATTGAGATCTCGGCTCGGGTACTGACGAACTGAATTGTCACCCACTTACGCACGGGCATGCAGATGAGGTGAAAGCAGGAGACCATTCACCTTGCGCAAAGGAGCATGTCTCATCGGTATAATCTGCCTGCAGCCGAAAACTGAAACCTCCATCTTTACGGGGAAGATCAAAGGAGATCTGCCTAGGCCGATGCGAGGATCTCGTAGGAATAAGTGAAGGCAAGCTCGGAGAAGAGACGTTGTGAGAGCACACCTAGGCCACCTTCTAAAGGTGATCAAGTGGGGGATCGAGCTAGAGAATGATACAGACTCGTGGGCACTTGGGGTTAGCTAGTCTGCATGCAGCTGGTCCTGCGAGACAGGCCGGCTGCAAAAGATGGCTCGATTTGTCCCAGTGCTTTCCAGCTTGGTCCTCACCTCGAGATCAGTCCCAACTTCCAGCTGGTTAACTGAAAAAACTACTGCAATTAACGAATAATTTTTGGATAGAGAGTCGTTAATTAGGAATTGGTATAGATCATGCAACAGAAGTGTCGTATATCTCTCGTGCAGTTAACCTGAATGTTTCTGCGGATAACCGCATCGGTTCCTGTGTCCTCCTGGGAGCGTCAACGTCTCTCGTTGACGGGTCTCCACGAGCTGATCAAGCTAGCGTTGCCAAAGCCAGAAAGCCTCAATCTTTGGGGAAGAACGCCGCGGAGATCCGCCATGGCTAAAGCGAGAATCTCATGGGAGTTAGCACAGGATGCACACTTCTCTGAATTTCGAGGCCCGAATGATTAGCGGTAAGATTCTCGCTCAATTGGTAGCCTTCCTGTTCCTGCTGCAGCATGAAGCAGCAGCTGGCGATGCCTATGGAAGGAAGAAATGGATATATATGCCAATGATGGTTGCCCGCCGGCGGCACTGGCCTTTTCCCGCGAGAGGCTTGCATGTGTTTCCAGATCCCCCTCCCTCTCGCCGGCCATCATGATCCCAACACCCGGCCCATCACGACGCCACTAAACAAAACAACTCGCAAGAGGACATGATGCAGAGCTTACATAAGTACAACGCTCTCTCTCTATGACCGTGTTCTACACATGAAACAAAACAAAGGGCAGATGTACGTTCGTGAGAGGGTACGTGAGCTAGCTCTCGCGACTAGCCATGGCTGCTTTTTGTGCGTGTTCTCGCTTTTAGGTGAAGGAAGAGGGACGGGGCCATGACTGCAGGCTGTCGTGCACTTCCATGCATTTGCAGTAACAACAAGTAGCAAAAGCCAAGCATTCCATTTCCTCGTAGGTTCTTCAAGAGATTACTAATTGAGTTGCCCATCATGTGCTCATATGGTAGGGCCTGCAGGGTCACGGCTACAATTTTTATGTTCTTCCAAGATTGATAAGCTCTGCACGAATTGAACATATATCCTGCAATGTTGTATGTACTTGGTTTTGCACTTTCCTTTTCCGAGTGAACTTATTGTGCTGTACTTGGTGAGTACTATGTATATAGATGCATGCATATCGTCTTTTTTTTGTGTGTTATCTCTTTAGAAATTTTCGTGAAGAAGCTAGCATTACAAAATCATGCTAGAATTCAGCTTCTGAGCTCTCATCAGTCGGACCCGAATTATGCAATGCAAATCCTTCGGTTGGTGAGGAGCAAAGGACGCTGCTGATGGATCTGCATGTGAGGCTGGACCTACCAAAGCTCTCCACCCTTATCACCAAACCAACCATTGAACAGTTAATCACCAGGAGAGTAGAGTGTTCCACACGTTTTGCCCCCTCCGGCCGTCGATTGATCTATCTGCATTCGTACGTACACTAGTACGTTGTGCTAATCAATATGCAGGAGTTTGTACGTACACGTGAGTAGGTGTATACAGTTATACACAAGAGACAATTAACAAGGCGACTTATTAGCTTGTACTACTGTTTGTGCTACATGGTGCTGAGTTGCTGTTCTTGTCCGGGCTCCAGCCACATGCTGCGTCGCCCATGCCGATAGCCTGATGCGCACACAGCTCCAACGCAAGCTGCCGATCGAGTGCAGGAGCGCGCCGGCATGGTTGCCGATTTACATGCCCGACCGGCCGGCAATATCTCCGTCGTCGGATGCCGTCTCAGTGCTTGCAAAAGGACTTGCTACACTGTTGAACTCCTGATAAATCTTACAGTTGAGCTGAACTTCATCGACGTATGCGCACCGATGTGTGCGATCTAAGAGGACTCACGAGACCAGTTCCTGCTTGGCTGTAAATGCTTGCACTACCTTCAGTAAAGAGAGCGTACGTACAATTCTGAAAAACTTGCAACTGAACGGCTTTGCAGCAAAATTTACAGTGCAAAGTGGAGGATGCAATCATGAACAGCTCTTGGAGAGGGGAGATTCACACAGGAAAGCAAGCATATAACCCCAGTACGTTCCTTCGATCAACGAAGCCTTGGTTCCTTTGGTTTGAAGCGAAGGGCTTTATGTGTGTGTGGAACAGAAGCTGGGGAGAATAATTGCGTTAGCTCTTCTCTACCCCCGACGGCTGGGTCCCTCACATTCCTTTTAGCATTACCAAACACACGGCACAGTGCCTCCCCTTGTTTTCTGTCTGCTCGATCCATGCATCCATCTGTTTACACATGAGGGCCCCTCCATTAGTTTTTGTTTTGCTTGCCCACACAAGCAAACTGCAATGCACCTAGTCATCAATTGACTTTTAATTTGCTGGACCAGTTTAGTCGAGCTAACAAGCTGTAGATTTTGGTCCTGCGGTCCTAAGGACTTGATGCAATTCATCAGGAGACATGTATATAGGAGAAGTGAAGATCCGAGAATTTGAGGTAAATTTGCAGAAGAGACATTATGTTTACTCTTGTGTGCGGCATGTGGTGGAGTATGATATATGCGCTGGTATAAAAATCAACTGCACCCTATCACTGGTAGCTGGGCCCTCCCCTAACTACCTGACCACCTTTGCTGAACTACTGTACTAACAGCATTTGTAAATAGTGAGACCCATAAGGGTAGTGCTGTGTGATTTGATCAGCTTCAAAGGGGATGTTTTGCAGCTGGACGGCTGGGGATCATGTCCTGATCCCCTCCTTGTTTTTTCTTCCTTGTATTGATCTTTTCCAAAGCTTGTGAGCTCCTGTCCTGGCACAGTTACAAAGCATGGGGAGCCCCCACATAATTCCTTAGCCTAACAATGCAACATTTGTCCCCATGTGCAAACCTCTAGACAGCAATCTAACCACATCTGTATCCCATTATGTCGTAGCATAGCATCGTTCTGGCTTTAACTTATGCTACCTCATGCAAACACTGATGTGGTCAAACAAAAGGATAAGAATCTGAAAAGGGCAGTCAAATCTCTCCTGTTTAGTTTTTTCGTGACGCAACAAGGGCCAGTCAAGATTTTGAAGCCAGTGATGATCTGCTGTTTCAGCAAGGACAAAATGAAGCGAGCAATTAAACTTTTTTTTACTTTTCCTGGTTCTGTACTTTTGTTATGACACCAGGGTACCGTCCTACTGTGTGTGTACATGTATTCTCGTACAGTAGCTGATCGTTGCTGTGTTCTGTATTCGTGTATATATAGTATGATGAGACACATCACAACAAAATTAGTAGGCATCATATGCACCCTCAGTTGAGCACAACAGGGCCGGGGTCCGGATGACGCTGTACCGGTCTGAAGAATCTCATAATTCATTTGCTGGCCCTCCCAAATATCCGAGTCGCCCTCCATAAAAAATGAAGCAGAAGTAGTTATACATACAGCAAAACACCCGGCTTGCGATCGCCTGGCCGAGAGGGCCAGCAAGCAGATTAAACCTTCCATTTGGAGCCTAGCCAGCAGCAAAGTACTACTACTTATTAACTGGCGCTGCATCGTACTACCAACCATATTCTAATTGATCCTTCACCAACATAAGCTAAGGACTAAGTATCATAATCAATTGCTCGTATAAGCGTCCAAACCAATCATTCTCTTCTGCTAGCCAAGACCCTCATCGAATCCTTTTCGGAAACATGACAAAGGCATCTGTTTAAGACCTGAATTCGAAGACCAATCACGAGGGTTGGGAAAAAAATATAAAACAGATAATTGGCAGCTTGTATATATATGGACATATTTATATACCTATCCGTTTGTTTATTGACGCAGTCTTCTGCTGTCCTGCATGCAGGTTCATGGCCATGGGGATTCTAGTCTAGCCCTGTTCGTTTCTTTTAGATCTAAATTTTAGAAGGCTCTAAATAAAGAAAATCTAATACTAAATAAAGTTTAATGACAAAACCTTTTTACAGATAGGTACATCTTTACGAGACGAATCTAATGAGTCTAATTAATCTATGTTTTGCTACAATAATGCTACAGTAACCATCGTCTAATTACAGCTTAACTACCCTCGTTAGATTTGTCTTGCGAATTAGACCAGAGGTTCTGCAGTTAGTTTTGTAATTAAACTTTATTTAATACTCTTAAATGACAAAATTCCTTTTTTTAGACTCCTCTAAAGTTTAGACCCCGTGAAACGAACACTCCTTAAATGAGACGTGCCTGATGCAGGCGAGACGATGACCCCCACACCTGAGGGAGCTGCTCAAACAGCAGCAGTGCCAAGGACGGGCCGCTGGGCGATGAGGCCAGTAGAGCCATGTTGGCGCCCAGAGCTACAATTGCACACACCCTTCCGAGAGGCAACTAGCAGAGCTGAAGGGTGGGTCAATGATTTATATGCCCACACGCTATCAAGGAGTCACGGAGCATGGGACTAGTCAAATGTTTCCAAGAAGCCGGAGAATCTATGCTAGTTTAGCTTTAGGTAATAGAATTGGAGAAATCCAATGGTAACACAACGGTTTCAATGTGACTGAGAATTATATTAAATTAACCTCCCATTTTCCTTGGTTTTAGTTGGCATTTTATTAATCCTACATGCATGGTTCATTGCATTTGATATCTTTACTTGATATTATCAGGTAGTTTAATTAATTTTGGAAAATAAATTCTCAGCCCATGACAATATGAAAATTTCGTAGCACTGCTTCTTAATTCCTTTATTCCTATTATCCATCATGGATTAATTGTCCATGGTCATGTAAATGGTCAATCTGTCTAATTAAAACAACATTTTACCCTACCAAAATTGCAACGATATGGAGAATATGTTAGCATTTTTTCTAAGGAGAGTGATTCTTTACCTTTGCACCAATATAATGGTTCACAAATTATGTGACCCAACCACACGACTAAATACATAGTGCCTCTCTAACTAACTATAGATACATCCATAAACTAGTTCCATTTCGGCACATGAAATTACCACATCGGTCCGTATAAATTAAAGTAAATTAAAATACACCACTCAAGTAATTGTGCTCTATCTTTTTCTCAAGTAACTAGTGAATATCCCTACATGATGTCATTTTTGTCGATTCCATGAGCAAGTAAAAGAGATGCAATTTACTATTACATGTAGCCCCTAGGCTAGGTAGTTTTTTTCGAGCAACTTTCATCCACACATCTCATAACCAGAACTTATCTACACTCTATCAAGTCTCACCACCACTCAAGAAAGCACTCTCTTATTCGCCTAATTGGAACTCAGCCAGATCCAAAAATACCAGAACCAGCCAGTTCTCTCCACACCCCTCTCAACAGTGCGGCACTCGAAAGGCAATTAAGCACAGAAGAAGGTAAACCCAATAAAACACCTACCAACTCCGTCTCCTTCCTCCCCCACGCCCCCCCTGCATGATACACAATCCTAAAGAAAGCTGCTGAAACCTAAAGCTGGTAGAAAGCTGCCTCCCCCTCTCCCCCTTTGGTGTTGTCTGTGTAGCAGCAAAGCCAAAAAAACAACACTGCTCCAAAGACCTTTTCCTCCACCTCTCTCTCTCACTCAAATTCCTAGCTGTACTCACGTCTCGCCCCCCTTTTGTTTACTCCCATCTCATCTGGCTGTTACCTCATCCCAGTGATCTCCCTCTTCCCGGCTCCAAGCTTCTTATATAAAGCGCATCTCAATTCCATTGGCCCATTCCCATCCTCAGTCTATCAGAGCTGTGATCACGAGCAAGAACTTCGAGAGGAGAGATCGAGGGGGATCAATTCCTTGCCTTAATTTTGCTGGGGAGGTACCGGTTGATCTAGAGGCAAAAGTGCCAGCAGTTCAGCCATGTTGAGTTCTTGCCCGCCGACGGCCGTGCCGCATCCGGAGGCGGTGGCTGGGCCGCCGAAGCGCCCCCCAGCCGGCACTCCTGGTAAGCATGCATCCAATTACACACGTATATATAAGTAAACAAAACGGAAAAGAAGGAAGAAGAAACTTTTTAATATAATATATAGCGTTGGCATTCTCCTGAGTCCTGACAATGGCGATCGATCGATATGGGAGCAGACCCGGACGCGGAGGTGGTGTCGCTGTCGCCGCGGACGCTGCTGGAGTCTGACCGGTACGTGTGCGAGATCTGCGGGCAGGGGTTCCAGCGCGACCAGAACCTGCAGATGCACCGGCGGCGGCACAAGGTGCCGTGGAAGCTGCTGAAGCGGGAGGCCGG
>LAPY01001862.1:50933-65158 GCA_000970635.1 Eragrostis tef | reverse complement strand
GCGGCACGACGAGCGATCCGTGGACTACGCCGCGGCGGCGCGCGTCTTCGCGCTGGCGCGCGCGTCGTCGCCGGCCGCGGCGAACGCGCTGATGTGGGCGCTGGCGCGGCGGGCGGGGCGGACGCGGTGCTGGGCGGTGGCGCTCAAGGCGCTGATGCTCGCGCACGGGCTCCTGCTGCGCTCCGACGCTCTCGGCCGCGTGCCCTTCGACCTCGCCGACTTCCGCGACCGCTCGTCGCCGCCGGCCAACTCGTCGGGCTTCTCCGCCTTGGTGCGCGCATACTTCCGCTTCCTCGACACCCGCTCCCTCTTCGCCGCCCAGGAGGAACAACAACAACAACAACAACAACAACTTTCCGTCTCCAATTCCGCCGACGACGAGGAGGAGGAGGCGCGGCTCGACCGCGTGGCAAGGCAGCAGCACCTGCTCGACCTGCTCATGCAGGTCCGGCCGTACGGCGACGGCATGGAGGCGCAGGGCCTGGTCCTGGAGGCGATGGACTGCGTGGTCATCGAGATCTTCGAGGTGTACAGCCGGATATGCACCGGCATCGCGCGGTTCCTCGTCGGCGCGCTCGGCTCCGCCCCGACGGCGCCGCGCGCGCGGCCGGGGGAGACGACGGCGGCGGCGAGGCGGCGCAGGGGCGCGCAGGGGATGCGGGTGCTCAGGAAGGCCGCGGAGCAGAGCGCGCGGCTGTCGTCCTACTTCGAGCTGTGCCGTGGCCTCGGGGTGCTCAACGCCGCCGAGTTCCCGGCCGTCGAGCGCGTCCCGGACGACGACATCAGGGACCTGGAGAAGCTCATGATGTGCCACGTCGTGGAAGGCGGACACAGGGATCAGGAGGAGAAGCAGGGCATCAAAGCGGAAGAGAAGGTCGGGAAGGAGATGGTCGTCGTGGAGAACGCCGTCGTGCCGTCGAAGACGGTGGTCACGAAAGAGTGGGTTGTGTTCGACGACGACGTCGACAATGCCGGCGCCGGCGTGAGGCAGGGCCACTGCGGCGATTACGTGAACCCGTTCCTAGGCGCGCCGTGGGATGCCGTGGCGGGGACCGGTGACTTGTTGGTTTAGATGGTTTTCACGGAGATGATGTGCGATCTGATCCGTTGGATTAGCTATTTTTTCTCGCGTAATTTGTCGTTTGTTCATGTGACCTGCTTATGGCTTTTAGAATCAAAATGAGATTTTAATGCTTCTAATTTGTAAATATAGTTGTATGTCTATGTATGTGTAATCCTAAAGGCCTTGTTAGTCTAGAACTAAGAAATGCATCGATTTTGCAAGCATGTCAAACTAGCTTACATCTATTTTATATGGAAAATATTGTATGCCACTGGTTTAAACTAAAATCTTTTGTATACCATCCTAGCTTACATTATTTTTTTATAACTGGTCGTCTAAGGATATTTAGTTCAGCCCCTTCCGCCGAATACTAAGAGCGATAAGTAGCACTTGCGATAGTGGTATCTTTTACCATTTCGTTCTTTTTTGAAAAAACAAATCAAACTACGGAACAATATATTTTATCTTACTAACTAAAATTCAACATTTATCTCAGATTTGGGGCTATGAAAAACAGAGCTTAAGTTCTAAAATATAAAGATTTCTTATGCCTTATTTTGATCGAAAGGCTTCTTATTTACTACTTCGGTTCCAAAATAATTAGCGCTTTTAACTTTTAGGCATCATTTTAAAATTTATGCAAATACTTTTTATTTATAATTTGGTTTATCGTTAACGATAATTTCACCATGACATGTATGTTTTAGTATTTCAAGTAAGACTGATGGTCAAACGTGAAATCTGTCAATTATTTTGGGATGGGGTTTATTATATAGGTAAAGATATATAACCAAGTGATCAAGTGTTACCACGAACATGAATCAAAAATCAGAAATCTCCAACCCATTCCATAGCCAATTTTTTGGCCTCACGATGTCCGCTAAAATCATTATGTGTTTGAGTTCCAAGGTTCTAGAGTTTTGATCCATGAGGATCATCACGAGTGGCGGAGCTTCAACATGAAAGTTATTTAACTTCAAATGGGTTGGGGTGGGTGGGGGGGGGGGCATTGCCCCCCTTTGATTTGCACTATACTCACCACTACTTGGTCAAGAAGGGAGATTGAGGCAGTAAAGCACTATCAGTCAGATCGTGAGAGATGACATGTGAGCACGGACGGGATGAGCGAGCAAGGTGACAATGATGATAGGTAAAAATACTCTTGGACTTGTGTTGAGGGACAGGTTGAGTGAGCAAGACAACCATGGTGATAGGTAAAGATACAATGGAAGTTGGGGCTAAAAGAGATCTAAGGACTAAAAATCCAAGAACGCATTGCATGCGTCTCGCTGTTGACGGAGATGCCCCACCTGAAAAAATAATTCATTGTAAATGCAACACCAGTATGAAGTCTATGACTTGCACTCAGGTGAATTGGATCCACCATAACGAACTAACTAGCCAAGCTACGCTCAACTGTGAAGTGGCTTGTGAAGGTGACATGAAGAAACTAATTTTTGTTGTAAACGATACTTGTGAAGGTGGCTGGCTCTAATATGATATACCATCATTGCTAAGGTCAGATTTCTATTTTTATTTGAGGCAAGATGGAGACCTCCTCACTTACATATTCTTATTCGTTTGTCCGGCCGGGGATTTCTTTTTAAAGAATAACATGGGAAGAAAAAAGAAAAAAGAAATGAAAACCCACTTTTCACTTTTTCCAAATTTTTTATTGAAAATAGTTAGCAAAATTCAGGCAAAGGGTCATGCCAAAGGACATGCTGAGAAAGAATTAGCAAAGGTCATGCCAAAATTTTCATCATTTTTTTTTTGAAAGTAAGCCAGGAGCACTGCCATTCATTAAGGTAGAAGATAAAAGATTACAACCTAAGATTACAAAGACTAATCCGGTAGGATTACGAGGCTCAAGCTATGGTCATCACCAAGCTCGAGAAGACGAAACAAATCAAACAACAAACCAACTGGAGAAATACATAACAAACTGAAGCTGGCTGTCCTTCCACTATCATGATAGGAAACTAGAGAGGCAACCGCAGTGCCTCTAAGAGCACTCAACTGGTCATGTTTCTTGATGAAGAGCCATTTCTTTGTCAACAAATCCGTGACCCCTCTAAAGCCTGGTTTTCGGGTTTTCACTCTTGGTTTTCGATGGTAATTGCAACTCTGAGTGCCCTTTCTACGCATCCCCATTGAGTCATTCTCGGAAGAATTATTTTGCTGTGTGTGAGGAGACAAAGAACTTACAACTGACTGCTTGAAGTCACTCAAGGCCTTGATCAACTTTTGCCCAACCAATTGCTCTGCTTCACTTCTATGTAACATTGGAGTCTCGTTTTCTTCGGAGGGGAGATGGTGGCTGATAACACGTGAGGGCGTAGCAGCCGACAGAGGTATGGAGGAGCCATCCTTGGTATCTTGACTCTGGTTCATGAGGAGGGTCTCGAGCAACATCGGGTCTAGCGACCTCTATTTATCTGTCAGTTTCGAGGGATTTTCCACCGGTTTTCTGACAAAGCGGACTGGGTTTACCAGTTTTTTCCGTTCAAATTTTTGAAATGCTTGTTTATTCGGTTTTTCAGTAAAACGGTCAAACCATTGAAGGCCGGTACCCGGTTTTCCACTGGTTTTTAGAACCTTAATCGCAACTGTCGGTTACTCTTCAATCTGAAGAAAGGCTTGACCGCTTGAGTGATATAACTTCCGAAAATTCTGATGGGGATCAACTTGATCCTAGCGATAAATTGTAAGAAAAATGGACGAGTTCTGTATGTTTCCCGCAGACACCCATGGCACTGAATGGACGCTTTGATATCTTAAAATCAAATGTTCACGCAAACGTTCAGAACTCATGAATTCCACAGGAAACTCCCGCGATCCATGTCGAAACAGCCGTTTGACATCGACATCGTGCATCATGTTCTGAAAAAACAAGATGCTACAGGAACACATTCAGAGACAAGGATTCCACAAGACCTCCGTAAACTTCTCAAGTTCGGATCTACGCTCAGCGACAATCCATATGAGCAATTATTGGAGAGCCTTCACGTCCCGCTGCCGACCCTGACCTTTGTGCTCCTGTACTGAATTTATGTGTTGAAACAAGATGCTACAGGAACACATTCAGAGACAAGGATTCCACAAGACCTCCGTAAACTTCTCAAGTTCGGATCTACGCTCAGCGACAATCCATATGAGCAATTATTGGAGAGCCTTCACGTCCCGCTGCCGACCCTGGCCTTTCTGCTCCTGTACTGAATTATGTGTTGCGTGACAATACTGTGAGGAGCGAGATGGACGACAGGTCGAACAAAGGACCGAGCAGTAACTTCTGCAGCCTACCCTTCGGACCATCAGAAAATCTGCCAAACGGTCCAGTTCTTTCATCGTCGTGTGAAGTTCCCGCTCAAGTAGTGCAGAAAACCAGATGAACAGAATAAACAAGATCTGTTAATTTTACGCAACGTTCGTTAGCTCTCGAATGAACCAGAGTTCCAGGAGGGATTTGAGCAGCTCTTGTCCGTTTCCAAAAGACTGGTCTAACTCTAACCTGCCGATGCGCAGGGACAGGATCATGAGCAAAGCACGTGAACCATGCCCCAATCACGGCGACAAGCGAGTCATGCCATCGAAAGAGCCAGCACTTGCACTATGTGCTTGCTAATCCTGTCCTGGGTCGCGTCCATCAGTCCGCATGCCGAAGATATGCATTAGTTATTGAGGATAATGGACCTTTCTGTTTCTGGGATGTCCTACAGAACCTTGCTTCTCTCTAATCGGTAAAGTCCGGTGCAGTGAATTCGATGGCTTTAAGATGATCCCCCAAACTAAGCAATTGATAGGAGCTGCCTTCACAAAATTAAACCATCCACAAAATGCTCTTTTGAACATAAAAAGGAAAATGAAAACCTGGCAAGGACCTAAAGAAGAGCAACTAATGACTTCATACAATTATTATGATGTCAAAGTTCAGGATAGCCTAATATTTGAGGAAAACAAGAACCAGTTGATCCACAAATGTTGTAAGCAAACTATAGTCATACGTCAAAATTTCTATGTTTGTATATTCTATCAAGAGAATTAGAGAATCCATTCTTTAGGCTGGAGCTGTTCTAAGAATTACGCCAGCTTGGGTAACTGCGGTTCAACCTAAAGCTACACGTTAAGAAATGAATTATCGAATCATTCTACAAGAGAGATGCCCAGAGCAACCAACATCCCCATTGTAAGGGATATCAATTGAGCTATTGTGCTTTTGAGGGTTGTCTTCTGGTCATTCATCTGTGGGAGAACTCCCGCAACAGCAATGTAAATAAAACCACCAGCTGTGAATCCCTGTAAATAAAACAACAGTGGAAGGCCGGGTACAAAATAAGAAAAATAATGAGGCATATAAACAGTAAACCAAGGACATATTTCTTTCAATTTCCATAGAAAAGAACACACCTCAATCAAAGAAGAATGCCCTGGGTCCTTTCCCAGAGATAATGCCTGAATATGGAGTAAAATAAGGATTCCAATATCCAGAATAATCATTTTTGGGGGAATTATAAAGAAATAAGAACTCACCAGTGCGGTTCCAGCAAGAGCAACCAATGCGGAGAGAAAATTGAAAAATAAAGCCTTAGATACTGTGAATCCTGAGCGCACCAATATTCCAAAATCTCCAACCTTAATGAGAAAATAAAAAGTTTAACATCAACAAGAGCATGTTCCGAACAAATCGATAAAACTGTTTTGCTAAAAAAAAACTACGATGGCCATTAACGAAAAGAAATTGAACTCGATGGCCAATACGGAACAAGAAGTTATTCTGATGGCCAATAAGGAATTCTCTCTATAAACAACCAGAAACATCCTGTGGCCATAAATCTGGAAAACAGTCAGGCTCGTTCGCAATTTAGGCTTTATTTGGATGGACCAAAGTCTGGCCCATTCACATGGATAGGTCGGGCTTTCAGTTAAAATCCCAGCACGGAATCTGGCCCATCAAACAAGGCCTTTTTAAGACCTTCAATTCAGAGATAGGGTTACCAGGCTCGGTAATTGCATTAGGTACAAACACCAATTCCATAGATATCATGAACTGTATTTTCTTTCAGTATCACACAACTTTCTGAGCACTGGCAAAACAAATGTAGTGCATCTCTAATTTTTAAACTGATTTAACTACCTGACACTAAATGATTAAGTCATAGCATTAATGATGCACTTCATCGCAGAGTATCTCAAGAGTATAATCTTAGCATGTACCCAGTTATATCCGCTGATGGATACAGATATCAGCACAAATTTAATCTCACAAAGCGAGAAAGTAAAACTAGAGTGCGCCATCAGGAAAGTGATACTCAAAGTAAAATCTGAAAGTTAAGATGGTGGTCACCTCTTGAGGAAGCTCATGTGCAAGCAGAAATAAAGTTCTAGACCACCCTCCAACAGATCCATGTAGCAGAAAAGCACTCCCAAGAGCCATTCCATCAGTGAAGTTATGCTGCATCACTCAAATATTTTGTCTAACTTCAAACAAAACCAACCTATTAAAAAGTACAGAAAACCTAACATACAAAACGTGTGTGCAACACAACATTTCAGGTGATAGACTTACCACACCATCTGAGAAAAGATTGAGGTATCCGAACACCAAGTTAGAGTTTGGAACAGATGAATCTTCACTTGAAGATTTTTTGTCAGTGGCATGATCATTTTCAGAATTGGCAAGCTCTCCATCAGTGGCTTTGGAACTGGCAGAAGTCCTCTGTTCATTACAGCACATACCAGATTCATAAGTGGGCCGTATGATCCTCAAATACATAACGCGCAATTGTCAGAAAAGAAATAAAAACTAACAGTCAAGCATATAAAAAACCAATATTGAGTGTGACAACATTAATTTCTGACTTCTCCTAATGTGCCGAAATCACCAACCACAGTGTTCATATCAATGTTTATAGTAGCAATAGTACTGCAGGCTAAAAATCTGGTTTGAGATAATCTAGAAGATCCCTGCTGAAACCACATGTGTGACAAGTGCATAAGCACCATTTAATCCACGAAATGTATAAGAACTCGGAATCAAAATGGTAAGCTAACTGATCGCACAATTTCAAGAAATTAATTGTCACATGCGGAGAGAGCTGACTATGAGCAAGCGATTTGATGGCATATCATATATTAACATGCACATTTGCAAAATGTAAATGAATGGCATAAGTAGATCATACAAGTGAAGCAATCATGCAACAACTCGCGCATGAAGACTTGAGAGATAATTTTTGGATAATTCAGTAATTTTTTTACCCACAGTTCCTATCAAGAGTTAGATGTACCTTGCGTATAGTAGATTTTGACTCACGGCAAGTTTCGTCATTTATTTTTCCATTTGCACCATCAACCAAAGATTCATCTCCCACCTGGCCCACATCTTTATGCTCATGATCAGCCTTTGCCTGATTCAACCTTGCTTTATCACTACTTTCATGCCGTTTGTGGTGATGATGATGGTGCCCATGCCCCAAGCCATGAGCCCCATTTTGTGAATTGTCTTCAACATACCTCACAATCTTCTCAACAATGAAAAACAATACAATGCCAACTGCATGAAATAGTTGAGGTTTAAAGGATTACAACAGGGCTACAAGTTTCAACATCAAAAAAGATTGCAGAATGATGACTGCCGAGAAGTAAAATGCTTTGAATAAGCTCAGTGCATTTACAAGAGTTTACTGAACGGCAATAATATTTGATGCCTGGGCAAAAGTGCAGAACTGAACATATCCAGATAAGAAACAGTGAAACCAACAAATTCAAGTTTAGGAAATAAGAAGCACCCAACCAATGAAGGGACACATCCATAGTCTAAAAATATTGCTACATCGAACAGCCCAAAAGATAAAGGTTTACTGAAGGGCAAAAAAGAACAGAACTGAACATATCCAGCTGAGAAACAGTGACACCAACAGATTCAGGTTTTAGGAAATGGTAATCAGCACTAAATCAATAAAGAGAGGGACGCATAAATTTTTGAAAAGTATTGCTATCTTCAAAGGCCCAGCAGAGAAGGCTGTGAAAATTAAACACTATAGAATATCCATGTGTAGGGTATACTCACAAAGTATAGACAAGCCAACAGAAAGATCTTCCAGGGAGTGTGCATGTGCATGCTCATGAGCATGATCGTGACCCTCATGATCATGTGAATGAGAGTGCCCTCCACCTGAGTAGCGATAGAAAAACAATGCAAGTGAGAAACAACTGTGAGGTAAAAATTACAACCACAAGTACAGAGGTGAGTAATAACATGTTACATAACTAGAAAGAAGAACGTAAATACAGTAGTTAAAGCTTGCAACCAGCTTGGTTTAGGCACATATGTACATTGGAGCAACTGAATCATTGCTTAGCATTCCTGCAAAATCTAATTTTTCCAGGCCCTTTGAAAAGATCACCCGTTTGCTACCGTCAAGATACCCTTCTTTATGGGTGAAAATATGACAGGCATCGGTTCAAAAAAAAAATGACAGGCAATATGTTGTCCTTGAGAAATCAAAGGGGGTCACAGGTACAACTTAACTAGCTATCGAAACAGTATGCTAAATTATGACATTTGATGTTGATAGTGGTACAGTAGTACAATACAAATAAACACGAAGAAATATAAGAAATTAAGAACTATAAAAACTGAGAAAAAAAACCCTCAGAAATTATCATGGGGTATACCAAAAGCATGAGGCAGTTGATGAAGAAACGAATCTCCAAGCATTGCTCCTGCCTGCAGAAACATTAACAAAAACAATCAAAGTCACTTTCGATTATTAGCAAGTTATTAGTATGAACAGACTAATAGTTCCTAGAGCACTGGAACATAGAGCTCTAATCAAATATTATCAGCACAACACAACAGCATCATACATAGACCAACACATTTCCAAATTGAGGCGCTACACCTCATGCTAGGCTGCTCTTTTACATATATAAACACCATTCAAATGTGAGTGCTGACTTCTTTTGTACTGCATTGCCAATTCAGTTACTTACACATACATGCTGATTTATAAATTCCATCAGAAAAAATGTTAGCAAAACAAGAGCAGGGGTACTATTTTATTTTGTATCGCATAACCTTTGTTTAATTAGTAGTGGAGACTCTGGAGAAAGCACCTCATCACAGATGTGTCACACCTTTTAAGTTATTTTTTCAAAAAAATATTCAGGGATGATCACAAACAGATAATATGATAAGTGGTGCCCCTTGTGTGCCAGTTCATAAGGCACAATGTTGTGTTCTCTACTGATCCTAGTTTAAAAGTTAATATTAACATTCAACAAATCTAAGTCATTTAACACCAACCATGGACAATGTTTACAGGTAACACTTCAAATGTAGCAGTTGTCCGTAATTCATAACAAAAAACTTGATGACTTTCAGCGAAATAATGTGACTGACTGTGAGTTTGCTACTGCAGAAGGCTAGATTTCCGCAAAGTAATTTAAAGCTGCGCTCGTTGGATGTAACAGTAAAACTTGAAATGCAGATTAATTAGATAGCTCTGACTGTAAACAAACTCAGAATTGACTGTATTGCAGGCACGTCCATTTGATAACTCAGTTTAGTATCATCTTCTCATAGCTAGACACTGCACGCTTACCCCAAACACTGCAAGTGAATCCACCATGGCCTTCGACGGTTTCCCCTGAACTGCAAACGAACACAAAACAGTTGGGCAGAGAGCTCAAGGGCAGGCAAATAATCTTCAGATTACAGTGAGCCAAGCGGGGGGACACTCACAGAAGATGACCGGGAGGAGGACGAGGCAGACCAGCGACGCCATGCTGACCAGCAGCGAGCACCCGATCGCGCTCAGCCACACACCTGCCCGATCAAATCCCCAAATCACTCACTCATTCAGGAATCATTCGCGCACCTCGTCGCAAGACGAATGGAATCGAAACGGAAAATGCCTAACCCAGGGGCGACATCTCGGGCTCCATGCCTCCATGGTGATGGTGGTCGTGACCGTGGTCGTGGTGATGGTGGCCGTGGTCGCGGGGATCGTAGCCGAAGGACTCGAGCTCGAGATCCGCCTCCTCGGCCATCTCCTCCGGGAGCAGCCGCTGGATCTCGCGGTGGTCATGTTCGTCGTGGTGATGATGGTGGTGGTGGTGCCCGTGACCCGCGTCGCCCCCTCCGCCGCAGCTGTGCCCGTGCTCGTGGTTTCCGAGTGGCCGCTGGCCGCGGAGGCGGCCAGAAGGAGGAGCAGGACGGCGAAGATGGGGCGGCTCATTAGGGCTGTAGTGGCGGGACCTCGAGGATCAGGAATCAGGAGGCGGAGGAGCGCTTGCAGGTGCCCTCGATGGTGACGACAAGGACGAGCACGAAGAGGAGCACGACTATGCCCACCACCACGCCAAACGTCAGCACGTCCATCCAAATTTATAATTACACCCCCAAAATATCAAAAGAAAATATCACGAAAATAAAAATGGACACGAGTTGTCCGCCGAGTGTTGAACCACGATCCCCGGATCGGGGCATGAAATTCTGACTCGACGGCGACGAAATCGGAAGCTTCTTCTCTGGGGCTCGCGTGGGACTCCCCGAACGCTTTGTGTCAGTGGCAACCAAGCATGATCTGCTTACGTGCGATACAGGGAGGAGTTCGATTGGGGACGACGGCAACAGCACTCAACAGCTTGGTTGATCGGTGGAGAGGAGCACGATCGAGCTGGGTGATGTTGCGCCGGTGTTGCAGCTTGCAGCAGAGCAGATGCAGGGTTGTGGTGGTTGCAGGCTTGCAGGTTGGGCGTTGGGGACGGAGGAGGAATAATGCAAAGCTGCATCTTTTCTCTTTTGTTCCAGGACTTACCGTTGCAGCCTAGAGTGAAACGTCGCCATTTGCGGCTCTCTTGTCGAGCATTATCGGACCTTGATAGGTCCTGATTGACGAGTTGGTACTTTGGCGACAGGTGAGACTGAAGCATCAAGCACTAGTTGTCCGGCTGCTCTGCTCAGCTCGGGCATAGGAAGATCAACAGTGTTGACACTGTTGAGCCTCGCGAATATTATGAGCCACCCCACCCAGGCCATGCACCAAAAGGCGAACGAGCACAAAGGTCAGTGATCTAGCACAACCAAGGCCCAGCTAATTTGCTCAAAACCTCCGGGCCCAAATCTTCTTCTTTTTCCCCCTTTTGAGATGCAATTCGTCCCGTTGGAAGCACGACGAAGCCGCAGAACCTTTGATGGAGGAACCGAGAAGCTCCTGCCGTGTCCTTCTCTCTCGCGGACACGATTCCCCCGTCCTACCTCGCACAAAGCACACGTGTCGTCAGGTCGCCACGTGCCGCCTCGCCTGCCCGGCGGAGAAGACCGGAAGTCAAAGGAGCCTGAGGCCGATGGCATGTAAAGCGGCGAGGAACCCATCTCGTGTCATGGTTCGAACGGCTACCATACCACCTTTTACTCAAGGACGCGCACGTTCTCTCTCACGAAGGCCGGTCGATCGGTCTGTGATGATCCGGCCTCGAAGCGATCCATGGACGCCACGTCCACGCCAGGCATCCGATGCCCGGCGCCACCTGTGACCCCGCTATAAAGCTACCCTGTCTCTCCCTCCATAGAGTAGTGAGAATCTTCGCTGTCCCATCATCAACCTTTGCTTCCTCGGTGAGTTCCTGTTCTTTTCATCAGCAAGCTAGCCGCTGGCCGGGTGCCGTGCAGATCGATCTGGTCGCGCAAGCAGAGTCGCCATCGGCGGGTACGTCGCTGTCTCTTCGCATGCACTTCGACGCCGTTCAATCCATCGCTCGTTCTTCTGTGTTCTTTGAACTATTTTGATGGTGCAAGACACATCTGACGCGTGTACGTTGCTCGCTCTTTTGTTCCGTTTTGCAGGCCATGCATCACCCTGCTATACCCTCTGTAAGGGCATCGACCGACGGTTACTTCTTTCACCCTACCATCCAAACCTATCTGCCAACTGATAAGCCAACGATTTGCAGGTACGCGTCGGTGTGCGCGATGGAGAGCCCGACCAAGCTGGACGACGAGCAGTGGCTGTCCTACTGGATCATCTACTCCTTCATCACGCTCCTGGAGATGGTGGCCGAGCCGGTCCTCTACTGGATCCCCATCTGGTACCCGGTCAAGCTGCTCTTCGTCGCCTGGCTCGTGCTCCCGCAGTTCAAGGGCGCGTCCTTCATCTACGAGAAGCTCGTCAGGGAGCAGCTCCGCAAGTACCGCGCCAGGCACTTCCGCATGGGCGCCGCCGCAGCTGATGACCAGAAGGTGTACATCGCTAAGGCTAGCTGAGCATCTCGTGTGCAGTGAATAAGAAGAGGAGGTCGGTCTCTGTCCTGGCGTACGTTCGAGAGGACCTGCTGTACAATTGCTCCTAGTAGCTGCTCGTGTAATCTTTAAGATATCCATCTCTGACGGAGGCGTTGGGCGCGTCATGTATCTGAACTTCTGCAGTGTGCCGCCGCCCACATGTATGTAACCGCGCACGAGATGCATGCATATGTTGTGTCAGGGGATTGAAATGTGTTATATGCACGACCTTTGTTGAGTTTCTCGGTTCTGGTGGATGGATGGCTCTTGCGCTACTGAACCTGTATAACTGAAAGCATTCATCAAGATCTGATGAGAGCTTCAACTAGAAGCGTCAAATTAAGCAGCTCTGCAATTTCCATCCTTTTCTCATAAAGTTCCAACTTCCAAGGAGCTTTACTCGCGGAAGGTCCCAGTCGTGCCGTCCAGAACCTCTGCTACTTTACAGATCACGAAAGTGTGCGGTTTCGTCCCCTGGCTTACATCAGAGAGGATGTGAATTCGCGCTTGGCGAGCCCGTGCGCGTGGTTCAGTAGCGTTTACGTCCCCGGGCTTACGTGAGCGGTTTGTTCAGCTAACACAAGCATTCTAGTCGAGCAAGTGTTGGACATACTCCTCGCAAAAGGAGCATATTTTCGGACATGCTACAGTTGGCCCTACTTATGGATGGCTGTGCAAATCCTGCTGCCAAATTAAACATAAAGTTTTCTTTTTGTTCTTGAAGACGGTAAATAATACAAGGGACATGTTGCAAAGAAGAAACATGGTACCGGATTCCTTCCTACACGTCACCTTTGAATTCTCCAGCAGAGGGAGCCTACGCAGCATCTTTTTCTGGCCTGCAATTTTGCAAGAGCATCTTGGCTCTCCATTGGTCTGCAAATACCAAATGTTGCATCACAAGAGGAGAGGCCATAGAAGGCTTCAAAGTGCAGATTCATGAGAGATGCTACATGGAAATCATAATCCTAATGACATGGAGCATATGGAAGACTATAAACCACCGGATGTTTTGACAAAATTGATCTGACAACTGATGACAACGTGCCAAAGGCATGTTCTCGAAAAAAAAAAACAACTGATGACAAGATATGGATTACAAGTTCCACACACTACCGGTGTTCATTCTTGAGACAAAGCTTCAAACAATCTTTTCAAGAACAAACCTACAGATTTCTAAAAAAAAGGAAAATAAAGACCTCGCTGTCCTTGAAAAATGCGTTACATGCCGATTTATGATGATTTCTCCAGCAAATGAGAAACAGATATTAAAGCGCACACCATAGAAGTGTTTCTTCCGGGAAGCTGTAACATTCTGATTTGTGCGTGACCATGCGAAGCCCCCTGCCCGCCTTGCCGCAGGGCTCCACCTCCACAGCAGTCAAAACAGCGAGGTTCTTCGGCGGCACGTGCAGGTCGCAGTCACAAAACGTGCGCGGATGACTCCTGTCCCAGAAGAACCTCACGATGCAAAACCTGGCGGAGCCGAGGTGCACGAGGAAGCATTGGAGCGGGAGCCCCCACTCCTTGTGTAGCCGGGGTACTTCCCAGAGGTTGCGTGGCGCCGGGGGCGCCTCCGGCCGCCTGGCCGCGCCGGCGAGGTCGTAGGCGCAGAGGTGGTTCACGTCGTTCCTGGAGGAGAGCGCGAACCAGAGCTTGTACTCCGGGACGTACGCGGCGAGGCCCCGGAACGGCAGCGGCCAGTCTCCCTGCTTGGTCCAGTCGCCACGCGCCGTGTCGAACGAGAATGTGCCCTCGTCCTTCGCGGACACCCACACCTCCGTGCCGCCGCCGGCCACCGCGTAGGCGTCGATGTCGTGGGTGAGGTAGGGCGGCGTCGGGAGCGGCTGGCAGCGCCAGTCCTCGGACTGGCCG
>LAPY01001861.1:54319-66087 GCA_000970635.1 Eragrostis tef | reverse complement strand
AACAACATTTCCATGCTACTCTAGGATTCTCTCCCGGCCATGAAAACCCACTGGATTTTGGCCCAAATCCTAGGCATTCCAGGCAAATGAACAAGGCCTAAGTACGTCCCGGGCGTCCAAACGTCTTGGTTAGCAGGCCGTTTAGTTCTCAGGAGCAGTCGGATGTGTTGTTCAGTTATCACGCCGTCATCTCAACACATGCATACGTGTTCTGCTGTTTGGTCCGACACAGTAGTCGGACAGGCCAGTCGGATGTGAAGCATTATTGTTCTGGAATTTCGCAGTACATAGATCTTGCTTCCCAAGCCTGGCCTAATATCCGGTGTTCGATTTTGGAATAGCTTATTGTGAGCGTTCCGCAACTTAATAAGGTGAGGGTAGTACTATTTATCCCACCTGCAGTTTAATAAAAGACCGAATGGATGGCTTCCCTGATGTGGCCTCATTTTTGGAAATAATTATTGTTAGTGGTCACCGCGATTTCTCCGCTGCCAGATGGCTAAGTGATCACGCATGTACCATCAGATGATGTGGAGCTAATTCTTTTGTCTCATTATAGCTCTCCAGTCCAGTGCATAGATAACAAATGTTATGTGTTGATACTTATTGTGTCTTGGATTACAACACGTGCATCAATAGGTGATAAAGGATAAAGGGAGGGAGGGAGGGAGGGAGGGAGGGATAGAAAGACATTTTCAACAGTGGCATGTGCTGCACCACGTCACCACCTTGTACCAATGGTAGAAAAGACATTGAAAAAATTCCCTCGAAGTTGCTCCCAGAGAAGGTTTCATCTCTTTGGTTTTGCCTCTCGTGTTGGTCCCTGTAGGTTTCATCTTTAGCCTACCCCAACTTGCTTGGGAAAAAAGGCTTGGTTGTTGTTGTTTGCTCCCAAAGAAAAAAAAACATGACCAATGGCAGAGACATCCATGGCATTTTATTAGAGGGTGCCACACTTGAACCCGGGTGGCCAAACATTCCAATTTCCACCTGCCTCTGCTAGGGTCTCCACCCGCAAGAGCTTTCTGCTCCCAAAGGCCGGCTAGCCTTTTCTTGGACTATGTGAATACATTGATCCTGCATACATACTTAGGCACTAGGGATGAATCAGATGATTATTCTCAAGTTTGCAAAAATATGCAACCGTTTATGAGGAGGTTTTGTATTCAACAATGAACAGCCTGACCTCTAAGGAACATTAGCATTTTGCCCTTTTTAGTATATGCAAACTTTTGTTTTGAAGCATCATAAATATTTATAGTAAATCCTTTTTTTTAGGGAGATACAGTAGGGGTTTGTAGATATGTAGTATAGTATGCATAAGTAAAAGAAACCTGTTACTATGGACTTTCAAGCATATTTATGGTAGATTTTGATAGCTTAATGAATTGTTTCGCTGCATATCATGTTTGTATCTTTTCCCTGGGTGTCAATTTTTTCCTTCAACACTTAGTTTATTTTTATTTGCAGAGAAATGTGAGTGTCTGTTCATAGTACCTCGATTACTTACTTGAATGTAATCAAGTCCAGCCAGCTAAGATATTAAAATAATTATTTATTCTGGGAGGAGCTCCTATGTGGAAAACTTGAGAAATGCTACAGAGAAACAGCTTGCAACAATTTATATATTTTGTACTGCTCAGATAGAGGGTTTGATAATCTTCTTACTTCCAAGTAACATGAGAAGCTTATTTGAGGAGAGGAAAATGTGAAAAACACTACCGAGGAAGCCATTAGTCATTACACGTTGCGAAAAGAATAACTTATATTTGGATATGCCATATGTCTCGTTATTTTTATTCTGACATTTTTAATGTGAGTGAAATTTGCATCTTTGGATTGTTCTGTAGGATGTTGTCTGCGAAGTGTGTGGTGCTGTTGGCTTCAAAGATCTTCTTGTACAATGTAGCAACTGCAAGAATTCTGCTAGGCACCGGTAACTTCTTTTGTTCTCTAATTTCTTACTAATCATGCTTTTCTAAATTGTTGAAATGTTTACATCGTTGTATATTTTGTAGTATAGCGACTACATTTTATGGGAACATTTAGTTATGCATATGTGTAAATAGGTCTACTGAGAATAAATAATATTCTCTTTTTAATAATCTCATGCTCTACAATAGGAACACAACATTGTTAAGAGTAGGCATTTTGCAAAGTTAATGATGAACTTCAAATTTTGGTATGGTTGAATTATGTGTGGTTTCAAAACCAATGATAAGTGTCTAAATGTCATTTTAACAGTTCCCACGTGCCTTGATGGGGTATAAATGGGTGGCCAATAATCTTCTATCAGCCACTCAATCATTACAACTAGGTGGCATTCTAGATTCATGCCCCTCCCTAGTGGCAGTGTTATCCTCTCATTTGGTGCTCTCTTCAGCCACACCCTTGTTTTTTACCAATGCCATAGTTGTCTACCGCATCACCCCCCTCCTTTTTTCCAAGCTTACCCTAGCTGCTTTATCAAACTTCCTCATCATCTGCTCTTGTTATCAGCACCCACTACAACAAGCTTCTCTTTGTTGACTGACATCCCTAATTCTCGTAAATTGGGAATACAGGCTTCCCGTCCAAAGAACCTTAATCTAAATGGAACGTATCAATGTCAAGGTATTCGACATGTCGTCAATTTCAACATATGACGTCGGTCATCACCCAACTCTCTCACTTGCTTGAGTGAGGTGTCGATAGCAATTAAGATATTGTTTGAAATGGTAAAATACAGACACACCAACAACTTGGTGGTAAGTCCTCCAGTTGGTGCAGGAGTTTGCGCAAATAAAAAGAGTTCACTCGGCAGTTCTCTCAAAACACATAGGTCAAGACTTTGACCTATAGAGGGCGGACAATTATGTATGGGGTAGACTGTAGAGTACTCAAATCATGGGTCAAGGCCTAATCCATAGGGGGCGGCTTCTTGTATAGGGGGTTGTGACCTTTTCTCGGCCTAGTCATGAACTTCCTCTTCTCATAGCCAACCCTTGGGACTTTACTTGCATGGGAGAATATTTTTCCAAAAAGGAAAATGGTAAATTTTGAGACACGTGGTCTCGTCTCCGACCATTAAAATGTGTATGCCCACGAGGCAAACGATCCCTTTGATTCCAAATGTGTGCCATATTAGGCTTGTGCACATCATCAACAAGAGCAACAACATAGCCTTTTGTTCCAAGCAAGTTGGGTAAGCTAGAGATGAAACCCACAAGAAACAAATACAAGGGAAACACAAAAGGGACACAAGGCAAAAGGTAGAATTATTAAAAAAAAAAGATCACGGTTCAGGCACATGGATTGCGAGTCTCCAAGCTAAATCCTTGGAGATATTCCACTTCAAGTCTCTCTCTCTCTTAACCGACCCGACCCAAGTCAGGATAGGTCGACCTCTACCCCTCTTTCTATTATCGACTCGCTTTAGAACCTCCTTACGCACCGGCATCTTAGGAGCCCCTTATGTGTGGTTTCAAAACCAATGATAAGTGTCTAAATGTCATTTTAACAGTTCCCACGTGCCTTGATGGGGTATAAATGGGTGGCCAATAATCTTCTATCAGCCACTCAATCATTACAACTAGGTGGCATTCTAGATTCATGCCCCTCCCTAGTGGCAGTGTTATCCTCTCATTTGGTGCTCTCTTCAGCCACACCCTTGTTTTTTACCAATGCCATAGTTGTCTACCGCATCACCCCCCTCCTTTTTTCCAAGCTTACCCTAGCTGCTTTATCAAACTTCCTCATCATCTGCTCTTGTTATCAGCACCCACTACAACAAGCTTCTCTTTGTTGACTGACATCCCTAATTCTCGTAAATTGGGAATACAGGCTTCCCGTCCAAAGAACCTTAATCTAAATGGAACGTATCAATGTCAAGGTATTCGACATGTCGTCAATTTCAACATATGACGTCGGTCATCACCCAACTCTCTCACTTGCTTGAGTGAGGTGTCGATAGCAATTAAGATATTGTTTGAAATGGTAAAATACAGACACACCAACAACTTGGTGGTAAGTCCTCCAGTTGGTGCAGGAGTTTGCGCAAATAAAAAGAGTTCACTCGGCAGTTCTCTCAAAACACATAGGTCAAGACTTTGACCTATAGAGGGCGGACAATTATGTATGGGGTAGACTGTAGAGTACTCAAATCATGGGTCAAGGCCTAATCCATAGGGGGCGGCTTCTTGTATAGGGGGTTGTGACCTTTTCTCGGCCTAGTCATGAACTTCCTCTTCTCATAGCCAACCCTTGGGACTTTACTTGCATGGGAGAATATTTTTCCAAAAAGGAAAATGGTAAATTTTGAGACACGTGGTCTCGTCTCCGACCATTAAAATGTGTATGCCCACGAGGCAAACGATCCCTTTGATTCCAAATGTGTGCCATATTAGGCTTGTGCACATCATCAACAAGAGCAACAACATAGCCTTTTGTTCCAAGCAAGTTGGGTAAGCTAGAGATGAAACCCACAAGAAACAAATACAAGGGAAACACAAAAGGGACACAAGGCAAAAGGTAGAATTATTAAAAAAAAAAGATCACGGTTCAGGCACATGGATTGCGAGTCTCCAAGCTAAATCCTTGGAGATATTCCACTTCAAGTCTCTCTCTCTCTTAACCGACCCGACCCAAGTCAGGATAGGTCGACCTCTACCCCTCTTTCTATTATCGACTCGCTTTAGAACCTCCTTACGCACCGGCATCTTAGGAGCCCCCCGCTGGACATGTCCAAACCATCTCAACCGATGTTGCACCAATTTTTTCTCAATTGGTGCCACACCTACCTTGTCCCGGATATCTTCATTCCGGGCACGATCCCTTGTATGCCCACAGAACCAACGCAACATACGTTTCTCTAGCTGGACATGTCGCCTTTTTGTAAGCTAACATTCATCACCGTATAGCATCGCCAGGCGAATCGCCGTCTTATAGAACTCGCCTTTTAGCTTTTGTGGCACCCTCTTATCACGAAGGATGCTAGAAGCTTGAAGCTATTTCAACCAGCCAGCTGAAATTCTATGCTTCACATCTTCATCTACGTCCTTTTGTAGCATCGACCCTAAGTAAGAAAAGTATCCTTCTTGGCTACCACTTGCCTATCGTGGCTAACGTCTCCATCCTCATGCATAGTCACGCTAAACTCGCACCTCACGCACTCGGTCTTGGTCCTACTAAGTCTGAACACTTTCGACTATAACGTGTGCCTTCATAGCTTTAGCTTCATATTAACGCCTGCCCTACTCATTAACTTTTTTTTTGAACGGATCCCTACTCATTAACTTGCATCACATTGTCAGCAAAGAGCATACACCAGGAGATGTCACCCTGTGTATCCCTTACGACCCCATCCATCACCAAGGTAAATAAATAAGGGCTCAATGCTGACCCTTGATGTAGTCTTATTGTAACTAGAAAGTCCCGGGTGTCGCCACCACATGTTCGAACGCACGTCGCGTTCTTGTACATATCCTTGATGAGGGTAATGTACTTAGTTGGGACTTTGTACTTCTCCAAGGACCACCACATGACACTTCTCGGTACTTTGTCATATACCTTCTTGATGTCAATAAATACCATGTGCAGGCTTGTGCACATGGATTGAAAAATAGATCAAATGAACTTATTGCCATTTATTTATGCTCCCTTTAGTATTCAAATACTAGATTTATGGATAAGGTTCCATTCAAACTTTTTTTTGACCAACTATAACTTTTGAAATATTTAGTTAGAAAACACATAAGTCATATGCATTGATTTTTCTTAAAGAATATTGTGATAATATTATATATTTTTTTATTATTTCTTTGAAAATTTAATAGTGTGTCTTGGAGACCTTGTTGGTGACACCTAGAATACTAGAGAGAGCACTAGATTTGTAAGTTGTGTTGTTTAGGGATTGTAAGTGGTAGTGTTTGCTTAGCATGGAAAAGGATGATATGTAGAGAAGAGTCGGCAAAGCTAAAACGGAGCACATTTGGGTGGATGGGGTAATGAAATTCAAAACCCATAGCCACCTAAGTAGTTTCCCATTCCTTGAAAATCCAACAAGCATGCAGCTATTACTTTTGTTAATTTTTAGCTCTATTGTTTCTAAGATAGAAGAGATTGTATCCTCATCTGGCGTGGTTTTTGTGGTTTTGTAGATACTGTATGGTTACTGTTGATTATGATGGAGTAATAGAGTGGTTGTGTGATGATTGCCTTCCAAATCACAACCAACTCATGGAATCATTAGAAGTCTTTCCTAACCGAAGACAACTAAATCATATACTCTGGGATTCATCTGAAATTAGTGAATCAGATGTGGATAGAGTGGAGGTGACAATGGAATTGCCTTCATGGGGACATCGTCGGAATAGATCATCAAAGTCAAAAAGAGATAGTAGTAAACATTTTCAAAATGGAGGCACATTCAACTCTTTCAAAAAGTTTGTCGGGAAAATGTCTGAGCACAACAATGATGACAAGGTAGTGGAAAGTGAAAATGATCACTTAATTTGTTCGTTAGAAAGTGCCGATGGTCCAAATCATTCAGCTTCCAACCCTACTTCAGAAATTAAAGAAGATGTCAATGTTCATAAGACAATGGTTGGTTTTCAACCTAGTATGAACTCTATGGAGGGGCTGGACCTACCAAAGGGAAAAGATAGCTGTTTTCTACGCAAACATTCTGAAGAATCCATTTCTCAAGGAATTAAAGCTGCATTATTTGCTTCAACCAATGATATTGAGAGATGCCATCCATTCACTTCCGATGGTTCTGGTCCCATATCGCCAAGTGTGGAGCAAACAGATGGTTCTAATCTTATGTTGGAGCCAAGTGTGGAGCAAACAGATGGTTCTAATCTTATGTCGGAAAGTGTGGAGCAACCTCATCCTTTAGAAGTGGTTAAACCAGATGGTTCAGGTCATTCAGCTTTGGGCCCTGCTTTAGAGAGTGAAGTTATTGTTTTGGAAAATTCAATGGGAGGTTTAGGATCTACTTTGAACTCCATGGAATGGCTGGACCATCGAAAGGAAAAAGACAGCTGCGATTCTTCATCAAAGAATGTTGCGGGTTCCATTCCTCAAGGAACGATGAATGGATTATATCCTTCAATTTATGATGTTGAGGGATCGCGTCCCTCTGTTACCCATGGTTCTAGTGCTTCAATACCAAGTCAGAAAAACGTGGGTGGTTCTAATATTGCATTGGAAAGTTGGAAGCAACCTCATCCTCTGGAAGTGATTTACCCATTGGTTAATATGCCCAAGAGTATCCAAGGATCAAAGTCTTCACCACATCACTTACAGCCAGAGCAAGGATTAGATCAAAATATTCAGAATGATCCTTTGAACCCTTCCAAGGAGCTCTCGGATTCAAGGTCAATGTCAAAAGATATAGGGCCATCATGCTCCTCAAATGGACAAGGCAGCTCAAATGTTGAGAGGGATGGTCCTAATGGGAGAATATTCTTGTTAGACAATATAACCCCTCCATTGGATAATCGGACGGGGTCAAGTCTCTCTATGGCAAAAGACTGCTTGCTTTTTAATGCAGATAACTCAGATGAAGGAAATATATCAGATAAGCGAGGTCAATCAGTGGTAATGTCACATCAAATCATCTCGAGTGATGAAGTTCATTGCAGCGACAGTTGTCTGAATGAGAGAAGTGTGTCATGGAAAGTGAATAAAAATTCAAGTCCCAAATCAGCTCCGTCAGGAAACCAGCAAGGAAGTAACCTTCAAAATGATGTACAGAAGACTTCAATTCATGCTGACAAAAACGTGGTTTGTAGACAAGTCTCAAAAATGGAAGGCATTAACAGTGAGGAGTTGCCTTCTGATACTAGCAGTCCCTGCAAGGCAACAGAAAGTAGCTCTGAAAAGCGACATAATCGACCAAACAGACATAGTCGACATCTTGCTAAGAACCGGAAATCCAAGATCAGAAATGCTGATCCTGCACGGTTGAAAAGTGGTAGGCCATCAAAGCAACTGGATGTTACTCAACCAAGTGCTTCCTTGGAGTTGTCATCAAAATCAAAGGACGTACGCGATGCCAATGGTACAAAAGCAAGATGTTCTAATGCTCGTCAAACTTTTGAGAACATCGTGCCAAAGAAAAGAAAAGGACTTGTTGTACCATATAACAGAGATGAATATGCTGAAGCAATGCAGACGGAAGATTTGGACCAATCCTGTGAGAACAATGGACAAGTGAAGAAGAATAGAACACATGCAGAAAATGGTGTGATGAACCTGACAATATCTGTAGAAAATCGTGCTGAAGCGTTACACCCAGGAACTTTGAATGATCACGTTGTGCCAAAGAAACGAAAAGGACTTGTTTTACCATATGACAAAGATGAAGATGCTGAAGCAATGCAGACGACAGATTTGAACCAATCGTGTGACAATGATGGAACAGTGAATAATAATAGACCACATGCAGAAAATGGTGTGATGAACCTGACAAGATTTGTAGAAAATCGTGCTGAAGTATTATGCCCGGTAATCTCTAATGATCACATTGTGCAAAAGAAACGAAAAGGACTTGTTTTACCATGTTACAGAGATGAAGATGCTGAAGCAATGCAGGCGGCAAATTTGAGCCAATCCTGTGAGAATGATGGACAAGTGAATAATGGAACACATGCAGAAAAAAGAGTGATGAACCCGACAAGATCTGTAGAAAATCCCGCTGAAGCGTTAAGCCCAAGAATTTTGGATGATCAATGTGCCGATAATCATACGCAGGCAAAGAAGAAAAGCATAGAGGCCAATGATGATGGAAATGCACTTTTGGGGGATCCAAATGGTGGGTGTGCTCAGAAGGACAATGCAGAATTAATATCACAAGATGTAGTCGCAGCGGAGCACAATAGTCTATCAAGGATGCCAGTCATTTCAACACCTACCGACCACCAGTGTGATATTTCCACACAACCTATTGAGAAACCATATTGGACGTACGTTAGATGCCCGTCGCCCCTTTCTAAAGAACCCTTTAAATGTTTTTTTTCCTTGCAGTGCTAACAATTTCACTTTTCATGTTGATAGTGGAGTCATGAAGATTGGCCAGGAGTACATTTCATTAGCTGCACACCTATCAAATCAAGCATGCAAGAAGGTGCAGGAATTATCAAGATCATTACCCCCAGTGATGAAAGTTACGAATCATTCAAAGTTGAAAGCCTGGCCAAACAGATGGGAAGAATTGGAACCTACTGCTAAAGACATTGGCTTGTATTTCTTTTCTGATAATATGAGGTTTGTTGATCTACCTACGTGTACTTGCTTGTTTTTATTCATTTGTTCAGGTACATCGGTATACTAGGTTAAATGTTTCTTATGCTTCACTAGGCCAAATAAAGACCTGGACCGCCTAGTGCAGTATGTCACTGAACATAGCATAGTTCTGAAATATGTTTTTGGCTTCGTCAAGCTGCTGATCTTCCCTTCTGTTTTTCTGCCTGAGCAATCTCGAAGTAAGGATCATACTGCAGATTTCAGTACAATGGTTCCACCTGATTTGCATTTCTAGTCATTAATAGTAAAACTGCATTGACATTGGTATTGTATCACTTGTAATTTTGCATGATTACTGTCCGCTTGGAAACTTTTTGCATTCTTGCACTTGAGTACTTGGGTTTGGAGTGAAGACAGCCTTGCACTATGATTAACAGTTTTCCATTCACTTATTCTGTTGTTTTGTAGTGTTCCAAGGGAAACACTATCTGTGGGGTGTGTTCAAGCGTAGGAAGGCTACGAGCAAAGGAGACCCCCCAGTGAGAAAACAAGATCGTACACCTCAGGCTGCAAAGAAAAGAAAAGACCGACAAGACAAGGTGCAGGGTGACATTCTGGATCAAGAAAAGCCTGTTTCCAAGCATAGCATTCCGAACGACAACCAACCATCGCCAGGCACTGTCAATGGTGTTGGCACTGAGACCATACCCTGTGATTATGAGGAGGCCCGTTCCAGTTCAGAAGCTCCTGCGCCTCAGGTTTTGGTCGTTATCGACATGCAGGCACCAAGATTGGAGCACTATATTCGGGAGCTGGAAAAGGAAAGTGCACAGTTAGTTACTGGGAATGGGTTGGCGAAGGCTGGGCCTGTCAGGCTCTAGCATGCTATTTGATCGGAACTGACTGCAATACCCGCTTGATGTTCAACATCAAGTTGGAGGATCTTTAACCCTGTAGAAGATGATGAACACCAGGTGTCGAGCTTTATGCTCCCTCCATACTGTTTCCAGTTGACCATCTTAATGCAACTCATAGCTTAGTTCTGTCATGCACAAGTGGCACCGCTGTTGTGCAAAGTTTTGCTAAAAAGATGTTTTGTTTGTCATGTGCATGGTAAAATGCTGTATGTTTTCTGCTACAGATGCAGATATCTAAAACCTTTGCAACAAGTTCGTTACCATCTGCAGTTCTGTTTACCGCCTTCATGGATGTCCCTGCCATTTATGAGTCAGCATAGCATAAAAATCAAAGAGAATCTTAATTCTCAGTGCCATTTATGCAAGTACGTGAACAAAAAGTGCGTGTTGACTGAGATTATATTCCTATTCGCTGTAGCTATTTTGCATCCAACACATGCTTCAGAAAAAAAATACTCCCTCTGTTTCAAAATATAAGCAGTTCTTGTCATTCCTTCTCTATAAAAATCCCGTCCGACTTAGAAGAACGATGCTGTGATTAGGATTCGATCATAAGAAGAATCGTGCTGAAATGGATCAATGATGCCAAACATAGTCTTCTATCAATCGATTTGTGTACATTTGTTCTCACGCATTGACGCATATACTGGGCTGGTGAATTCATCTAAAACATCTAAGAGCTAAGAATGTTCAGTAGGGACACCCTGCTTGAATCAGCCTCCTGAACATGAACTCAACACCATGTTCAAGATCACCCATGCTGCGCTCAAGTGGTTGCAACTGCTGCTCCTCGCACACAATCTTTCTTTTCTGGAACGAACATCTTGGAGTCAAGAAGAAGTAGAATGGGATTGGAAAGTCATCTCCAATCACAATGTTCCAGATAGTCCCAATGATAGAGCAACTTCCATGCGGCGGCATAATCACCGGTCGTGCTCAGTGCAACAGACATCAATGAATGACCATAACAGCATCTGGTGTAGCAGCAATTGGAGGCAAATCGTATGCACGAGTGGGTGACACAAAATATAATCCTGGTTGGCAAGCCACAAACAAGAGGAAACGAACGTGTACGACTTAGGCAATTCTTAATTTATGATAGTTAAACATGGCATGGCATGACTCTGTTTTCTGCACCACCATTTGCTCCTGTACAACTGTTTAAAATTTTTACATTTTTTTATTTATTTTCAATCAGTCTATGGATCAATTAGTATATGGTGCGGAAGAAAAATCTGCATTCTGTAGTACCGGGAATCAGATTAGTGGATAAATTACTTATATCAAATCAGACTGGTGTCTTGAGTACCAATGGCAAAGCATTTGCACGAATCCTCAACTAAAACTACAGATAGGCAAAACTCAAGCAAAAGATTTGGAATGCAAACTGGGACTTAGTTTCAAGACTAGTTTTTTAGCGAACACGCAGGAGGACTGCGCGCCTTTGTATTAAGAAGAAAAAATAGCGCCCGATTACAATGCCTTTACTCCGGCCGAGGTTAGTCTTTTGTAATATACGCGCCACGATACATGAGTTCAACCTAAGCAACCCTAAACCTAACTACTTATGAAGGCAGAAGGTTCCCCAGCCGTGTCGCCCCCCCCCCCCCCCCCCCCCCCAGC
>LAPY01001861.1:29232-41641 GCA_000970635.1 Eragrostis tef | reverse complement strand
ATCCTACTTTGATTTTATTTGTTGTAAATTCAAAAGCTTCAAAAAAAATTTTAATATATTTTTATATGAAAGCAAACACTTGAGCACAACTTTTAAGTATTTAGAAAATTTTCAAATTCAAATCTAGGTTTGAATTACTTTAGTGAATTTTTATTTTCGAAAATCATTGGAAGGTGAGAGGTTGGACAAAAAGTTTAAATTTGGAGTGATTTTTATTCCTTTTTAAATTTTGTTTTTCTTTTTCTTCATGGCTCCAAAAGTGAGGGTATTACAAACTTGACCCTGGAGCTCCCTGGGAGGTCCTTCACACGAGGCTTCACAACTCTGAACATCACCGGCTGCGACCTTAGTGTGTACCATGTCGACCAGATGGGGGGCAGCACAACTAAGAAGGCTTGCTCAACCTCGTGCCCTGGAGAAGAAATCACGGAGATGGCGGCCAGGCACAACTGTAGCGGTGTCGGATGTTGCCAGGCTGTTGTGAACGGCGCCGGATTCTACCTCAGTTTCGTCCACGACCACAACAAAAGAAGCAACATAACGCCGAGATACAACACCAGACCTCTCTCTTGCAGGACAGAATTACTGTAACCAGTGATCGCGCCGCTATGCTCACCTGGAACATCATCGATGAACCAAACTGTCTCGCCACCTCAAGAAAACAAGCAAACTATGCTTGTAAAAGCAAAAATGCCAATTGCTTGGACTATGGTATGTCATCAATTGATGATACCGACCTTTACCATGGCTACCTCTGCCAATGCGACATGGGCTACACGGGCAACCCTTATATTCTGGACGGCTGCATCAACGATAGAGGTAACCCTTTTCAGATCCTTTTATCTTCAACAGACCAAATTATAGATACTATTGTAAAACACGCCTTTCCTTGGCCGGGGGTCCATGTTTATATAGGGAGAAATCTCCTCTCGCATGGCGTTTACATGGCAAGCATGGATTGATTACAATCTGGTTCGATCTTATACAACAATGGTTACAGCAGAAGATATACATCTAAACTACCTACACTTCTAGGACCAGATCACAACCATATATCACATGCGTCTACATCAAGTTTATCTAGAAGCCCCCTCAATCATTTACCTTGATAGGCTAAGATTGTGTTTGAAGTTTTCTAATTGTCTTACACTTATAGAGCTTTTATGAACCGATCTGCAACTTGATCACTTGAAGGAACGAAGTCAATTTCCAATAATTTCCTTGCTACTCATTCTGTAACAAAGTGATATTTTTTATATATTTAGATTTGGAACGAAGCCTTTTCCCCCCTTTTGCACCGCTTCTATTTTTAGATATTGACGTAATTATGAATTTGGGCACATGTGAATGGAACAAATAACTTAATTTTTTCCATAATAATCGTTGCATACAAATTACAAGCGTGATTAGTTTATACTCGTTTAAATGGCATTCAGATTATAATCCAAATCAAACCAGAGCTAATTGTATCCGCCAGTGTGGAGAAGTGGGTGTGCAATTCCCATTCGGCTTAGAAAAGGGTTGCTTCGCCAGGGCACAATTTCGACTCGTCTGCACAAATACGACATCATCAGCCGCCCTCAAATTGGGAGAGTTTCAGGTGGCCGATATGAATGTTAATGAAGGACTCATAAAGTACACAAACTTTGACCAGCAAGTGGGAGGCGGAGCACTTTTCGCCATTACTGGAGGACGCATTCTTTTTGTCGGTGCTTATTTCAGCTCTATGCAATTCGCTGCTGCTAATCTTAGTTGCATTGAAGCTCAACAAAATAAATCCGGGTATGCTTGTGTAAGTATCAACAGCAGGTGCGTGGAAGTAAACTCACTTGGCAGCTATGTTGGATACCGCTGTACATGCTCAGACGGCTTCGAAGGGAATCCGTACATTCATAGTGGTTGTCGAGGTACCTCTCATGCATTTATCACTCCCTGAAGCAATCTCTCTCTCATTTCTTTTGTTGTGTTGCCACATTTAGAATAACCTTGTTTGCAGATATTAATGAGTGCCTTCAACAAAATATCTGTAACGGATCAGTGTGCTATAACAGAATAGGAGGCTTCAACTGTACTGAATGCCCTCGAAAGACTCGGTATGATCCTGCAGAAAACCAGTGTATTAGAACAAGGGAGCAAGTTCTGCTCGTAGGTAAGCCTCTATATTATTATTGTTACTGAATTTATTTATATTCAAATAAGATACAACATACATATGTAAGGAGATCATGTCCATACAGGTGTTATTATCGGACTTTCTGGAGGCTTCAGCATTCTACTCCTGAGCTTTGTCGCAGCAGTGCTTTTACGCAGATGGAAAAGAAATATTCAAAAGCAGCTACGGAGGAATTACTTCCTGAAGAACCAAGGTCTTCTCCTAGAACAATTATCATCTGAGGACACAAATATTTTCTCTCTAGAAGAGCTAGAAAAAGCAACAAATAACTTTGACTCCACACGTATCATTGGACATGGTGGTCATGGGATGGTTTATAAAGGTATCTTATCTGATCAACGTGTTGTTGCAATAAAGAAGTCTAAAGTCATCAACTACAGTGAGATCAAGCAATTCATCAATGAAGTCGCAATACTCTCTCAAATAAATCACAGAAACATTGTGAAGCTCCTTGGATGTTGTCTGGAATCTGAGGTTCCGCTGCTGGTGTATGACTACATTTCCAGTGGATCATTGTCTCAAGTTCTTCATGCTGAGTCAAGGAACGATTTTTCTTTGCTTTGGGATGATTACACAAGAATTGCAATGGAAACTGCAGGAGCTCTATCATACCTCCACTCTGCAGCTTCAATGTCGATTTTCCATCGTGATGTGAAGTCCTCAAATATACTCTTGGATGGGAATTACACAGCTAAAGTCTCAGACTTTGGTGCTTCAAGATTGGTTCCAATTGATCAAACACACATCGTTACGAATATACAAGGTACATTTGGTTACTTAGATCCAGAGTATTTCCAAACGAGGCAGTTAAATGAGAAGAGTGATGTGTATAGTTTCGGTGTGGTGCTACTGGAGCTGCTTTTTAGAAAGAAGCCTATTTTCACGAGCCGATCAGGCTTAGAACAGAACTTGGCAAGCTACTTTCTTCAGGCGTTGAAAGAGAAAGAGATCACTGACATAGTTGATTCTCAGGTTATCGAAGAAGCAACCAAGGAGGAGATCAGCAGTGTTGCATCTCTTGCAGATATGTGCCTGAGATTACGTCGTGAAGAAAGACCTACAATGAAACAAGTTGAGATGGAATTGCAGATTTTAAGGAAGAAACGGGTGAGATCTTGTCAAAGCGGTCCAGAAAATGAACAACAAAGGGAAACAACATTGCTAACTCGAAGAGGTAAAGCTAACTGCCAACCATCTGCCACGGAAGTGGGTGAGAGAGTACAGCTGGAACACAGTCAACGATGCTATAGTTTAGAGGAAGAGGTCATGAACTCTGCCAGCCTACCACGCTAGACGTGTATTTTGAGTTTTAGACGATCGAAGAGGTAAAGCTAACGGCCAGCCATCTGCCACAGAAGTGGGTGAAAGAGTACAGCTGGAACACAGCCAACGATGCTATAGTTTAGAGGAAGAGGTCATGAACTCTGCCAGCCTACCACGCTAGACGTGTATTTTGAGTTTTAGACGATTGATTTGGTGACCATCCTTCTATTATGTATCACCAGTCTAATTATTGTAATTTTGTACAAGAATCAACTTTTAAGTACAGTTTTATGTACTAAATATATGAAGATGTTATTTTTTCATTAGAACAAAACTTTTATGCAATTTTTGAATCCACATTGTGGATACCTAAGTAGGGATGCCTTTCACAGCACAGTATATCAAAGATTCAGACACAGAGATTTTTATTAGTTCAACTTCTCGTAGAGTAATAAATCTCTGTCCTATATGAGGTCATGGTCATATCAAATGGTCATATGTGTATGGGCCTAATTTAAGTCTCATAGAGTTCTCTCCTAAGAATGTTTAGGAGGGAGCCCTGCTTTGGATTAATCTCCTGAACAGAAACTCAGCACCATTCTACAGATTTCCAATGCTACGTTATAGTGCTTGCAATTTGCAACTGCTCCTCCTTGCAGGCAACCTTCCTTTTATGGAGTCTCTTGGATACAAGAGATCAGTCGTTTGCATTTGTAGGGGCAATCAGCTTTGGCAAGAGCGGTGATGCATGTGGATTCAAGTAGAGATATAGGCATCTCTCTGGCTTCTGAAAGTAGCCTGACAATATGTCTGCAGCCTTCGGAAGTTGTATTGTTGGTTGTTGCTGATCCTCTTAAAAGAATTTTGTGCCTTCTTCACCATATGCACAAAAGACTTGATATTGAGCTAAACAGACATATTATCTCTTCTCTTGGCGAATAGTTGCATCTCACGGATAGTCATCCTCAGCTACATGCACCGATCGTTGCAGAGGCTGGAATAATGAAACTTATTCCCATTTCTAAAAAAACAAAAGCTCTGATAAATTCTTTTGCATGGAATTACATAGATCAATCATCAAAAGAGACTGTTCCACCATTTTCTTTTGTTGGGGGCATGGAGAGGGCAACTTGGCTGGCAGGCATAGGCACATGACCTCCTCTCTGCAGTTGTAGAAGTATCCAAGCATTCTCAAACCATCACATCCTGTCGACGGTCGCGCATGGTAAGAGATGCATTCCTTGCAGTTCTGCAGTTCTTCTTCTAGTTCGGCCTCAGCAGAGTAAGGCTTGGAAGGCAATGTAGACCTCTGAATGTCAGCCATGTTTGCAGCAGAGAGTTTGATGATGTAATTCTGTATGAAATGGAAGGTAAGGGTAGAAGAACAATGCTCTACTAGTGTCGAACAATTGTGGTGCATCCTTTTATTGTTAAGAACCAGAAGCAATGCCAGTGTCAAGCACGATGGACAAAGAATCTCAGTCATGCTCCATTAGTGATGAGTAATGGACTATTGGAGTATGTTTTCTTTCAGCAGCATATCCATGTGTCTCCACGGCAAATTGATGCTGCTTCATCTTGTTAGAGCAACATGCATACGTGACCTTAAAAGCACGTGATGTCTCAGCTATCGGTGGCAAGGCATCACATGTGTTTAACTAACTAACAATCAAAATTGACCAGCACAAACAAAAGAAATGCATTTGCAAGTTATGCAACTGAAATGTGCCCTTGTAGAAGGAACAGGTGTCACCTTCCGACGATCTGCCAATTTGAGTTCTGCTGATAGTTGTACCTGCACCTCAATCCTCATGCAGCATTGCTGGGATGTCTCCCCTACCTACAGCATGATCCACCAAACATGCATTAGAATTCTTGATAGAGGCACAGCCTGCAGTTTCCTTTCTAGAAGCGCATTATTATATAGCACTCTCTAGATGATGCTTGGTCTACATAGGCAATGAAGATTTTAACTGAACAACTAATTAACCTTTTCCTCTTTTCAGGACCATTAGCTGCTCCTGAATGCTCATCTTTGTATTCCATGAAGTGCAAGCATATGCAACTGGCATCATGATCCACGGCACGTGCATCTGATTTAAAGTTTGATGTCATGTTTTAATTATGTCAAGCAAAATAAATACACGGGTTCATACTTTCTGCCCCATAAAAGGTATGCGAGCAAGATTCCCAAGAACATGATAAAAATCATACATGTTATGAATATGACTTGTATTGATAGTAGCGCTCATAGGGGGCGATATATATGGGTTACATCACATGACTCAATTCTAGACTAGGATAATGACTCTACAGTTGGAGTCCTATACTACTACTATACCATTAACAATACACACGTTGTTAGGGAAAGGGAGAGTTGACTGTGATTCAGATACCTACCTTCAAGTTTAGCATGACTATCCACCTCGTGAAGAAGCGCTGGCACATCCCAGTTATCTGTCATAAGATCCACCACAAAAAGATTTATTTACAATCTGGAACGAGAATTACTGATGAAAGTAAGACAGCATGCTGACTCCTTATGCAGTTAAAATTGAGTTGAACTTGCATTTCTGTTTCATAAAGAAGATAAACTTGCCCGTTTGAATCTCCTAGGTGTGGGATTCTCTGAAGCCAAAGCATGAATATATCATATATGTGAATTTCACATTCAAGGTATTGCACAAATATTCTAAATAGTGCATCATGCCCTAAGAAAATGGGAAAAAAAAAACTGTAAAAAGTAAAAGCCTATAAGACTGGCGAACAATGATTTGCATGGTCAATTCTGTTTCTGCAAGCATTAGAGTTAGAAGCCTGAACATCATTCATTGTTCACTGGTAAGGAGGATCCACGAGTACGAACCATGAAAAGGTTTTCTGCTCCACTTTCTGCTGCCAAGGCCTCCAATTCCATTCCCAATTTGTTATTCCCACTCCATCAAATGCTGCTCCTCACAAGAAACTTCTCCCCTTTTGAAACCTTTTTCTAGGATTCGACAAGCTCACCACGCTCTGCAGGGGTACCGTGGCTGGTATCTCTAGCGAACCCAGATCCCATCGGACAGAACCACCTATGCTGTGCCTTACCGGCGGCCACAGACGTCTCAAAGAAGCCTCCTTGGCGCAGTGTCTGGCTCAGATCCAGCAACTCAGGAGATCGCTAGCGGTAACTTCTACTGGCCACAAATTTCTTTGCTTTTTTGACAGTGCGGCCAATGTCAGCTGAGAAGGAAGGTTGCGCGGTGGCTTTGGCTACCGGAGGAGGGGAATGGCTGGGAGGCAGCGAGACCTGCGAGATGAAGATGGAAAAAGAGGACAGGACGGCACATTGTAAAGAAACATTATTTGAGAAGAAAATAAATCGAAATCGGGCATTTGGTCTAGTGGTATGATTCTCGCTTAGGGTGCGAGAGGTCCCGAGTTCAATTCTCGGAATGCCCCCATTTTAAGTTTTTTTCTCTCTTTTTTCTTATTTTTCTCCTTTCTCCCGTTTTATAAATTTTCTATTTCATGGCTAAACTTCATTTTGTTCATATCAGTGCTTTGTTTTCAAGTAATGTGGTCCACAAACTTATGCTGGGCTACGTTCTTCAAGCCACATTCACAACCCAGCTCCTGTCATGCTCTACACAAAAAATGATCATGGGAATATTAAGTCACACTTCAAGGGAGTGTCAAGTTATACTACAACTTTGGCAGATTTTTAGCAAGTTTCGCTGACTATGATGATTAATATAACCTCGATACGGGATGTTATTTTAAGCTTGATAAAATGGTAACACCAGTTATATTGCATAAAAAATTAGAATGGTAAATAACTTTTGAGCGTACCAACATTATGGAGAAGTGTCACTCAATCAAAATTTCCAAAGTACCAAAGGGAACTTCACTTTTTATATATATTTGTCCGGTTTGACCTCACTATTCATATTTCTCTCTTTTTATTGTTTATTTGGCACAACAGTTAGTGCCAAATAATAACTTTTTATTGTTTTTCATATTTGACCTCACAAAATAAGTTTTTTTTAAAAAAATTAAGTATTGTGAAACAAATGTTAGTGCACACTAGCATTTATGCCATATTTCGTCAAGCTCTTGAAGCAGAAGTATTCCAAACTACAGTAAAATGGAAACCGACTTTTGCAAAGTGAACAACCGAACATTCAATGACCATTATGACTAACTTCTTTCATGGTTATTGCTTCTCGGGGAAAAAGAAACGTCAAGAAAAAGCTGAAAAGCTTACATTACACACGAGCATGATTGCGTAACTGTACGGAAAAGACGGCTCTTCCATTTTATTTGTGCAAAAAAAAAAAGGTTGCTCGTCCTTGAGTTCTTGAGCACGTGAGACCACACAAAAATGTACTTATCCAGTAGCTGTCTCTGTCCGCCGTCGAATTTGCTTATCCAGAAGCATCGGTCCTACGAACGATCCCAATGGGGCCCGCGTGTCAGTGAGCAGTGACCAGCATGATTATCGTTGTTGGCCGTTAAACCAGCCTGTTTTAGCACCGCTCTCACTGACACGAGGCCCCAGTCTCTCCGGCAGAACAGAGACCGCTCCCTTGCCGTCACCTCCCGATTGGACGTCCAGGACGCACTCAAGTCTCAACACAGGTCGTTGCTGACAATCCGGACCCATGAGTCAGCATACCACGTGGCAGGGACATCTGTTACGTTCGGGCCCATAAGCCAGCGGCCTGCGTGCCCCACACGAACTCGTCCGCGTACCGACCAGACCAAGAAAGCCTGGTTCGACTCGGGCACGTTAAGAAAAATCCAAAAAAAAAAGAACTCCGAAAATAGAATCGCCGTCGAGACCCGCCGAGCCGCCACCCCTGCCCGGCCTTCTTCTCCGGCGACGGCGGCCTCGTCAGCGAATCCCTAGGAATACAACGGAATCCGGCTCGATCCTCCGGGGTCCCCGCCGCCTGTCCCAGGCTGCGCCCAAGCGAGCAGGCCGAGATGCGGAAGAGGATGGAGAGCGTGGACGATCTGATCGATGAGGTCAAGAAGCGCACCGTGTGGTGGGCGCTCTGCGTCTTCGCCATCTCCTACTTCCTCACGCGTAAGCGCGCCTCCCTCTTCGCTCCGTCCTCATTTTGCGGCCCGCCCAATTGGTCATCGTTTCCCCTAGCTGCGTTTCGCTATGTCACCGCGATGCGGGACTAGATTGGTTGTGTTGGTCACCCGTCGTTTGATGCCTTTATCTGTGGAACAAACTTGCGATTTCTGCTGTACCAATCACACATGCGAGAGAATTTGGGTAACTGCTGCTACAGGCAGGCGTTGCAATTGTTGAAGGAATTTAATTTAGTGAATAATGCGTTAGACTGTTAGAGGGATGAGACCTTTCCTTAGCTGGCCAGCTCGAGTTCGTGGTCACACTATCGATTGAGCTCGTGAATCTACCCAACAGCGAGTTGGCTGTTAGGGCGGATCATTTTGGATGTTAGTTGCTGTACTGCTGCATTTGACTTAGTTACTGCTTTCTAGTATTACAACTGAGATCATTTTTATTTAGCTATTATCGAACTAATGGTTGGATACGAGATTAAATTTAAAATAGCCTATGCGCTTGAATCATGAAATTCTTTTTTTTTCTTCGAGTTACTCAATTCGCACACCTATGAAACTTTCAACCCTTGCTGATTTTTTTGGGCCTTTGACGATCTACAGAAGAAGAAGGTGGACCTACCTTCAGATTTCAGATGTTTAATGGTCTTTTTTTTTTACAAATATGCGAGTTAGGTGAAAAATGTATGAACTATCATGACTTGTGATCTTTTCTAAAGTATATGGCTAGTCAGTTGTTGGTAGATAAGTTTCTTTGAAGAAATGTACTTCTCTTGCATTGCTAGCGCGAAAGTGAAAAGATAAATTCAATATTGAGTCATGTGTAACTTTTTTTTTCATTTCTAAAGGCCTGTTTGGCCGGGCTTCTTGCCTGGCTTCTCCCACGGCTCCTCCAAAAAAATCGCTAAACACACTGCTTCCTCAGCCGCTCCTCCGTGAATTCCAGGCAAAGCCGGGCGCAAAAAGAGACCGAAGCCGGGAGCACCTCCGGGGTCGCTTTGCCCGCTCCACCCCTGGCGCCACCAAATCCAGTCGTCCTTTCCTAAATTGCCATTGGCTCGTTCTTCTCTCCCCTGACGATGGCGATGGCGCGTGCGAGGGAGCATCGTTGGGCTTGGCGGCCTCTCCTGCCGCCGCGCACCATGCATGCTAGAGAACTTGTGCGGCCTCTCCTGCTGCCGTCACTGGGCTCGGCTCAGCTGAGAGCTTGTGCGTGAGAGGGAGAGGAGTGTTGTACGGAAAACGATTTTTTTTTTAGTGATGGTACTGTTTACTTCAAAATAGAAAAAAACACACCTTGTAAACTGAAGTAGCTAGTTAAACTCTAATTTCTTTTGCTATTATTTCGTTACCACACAAAGTCACATAAAATAAAACAAGAACTATATGTATGCAATGAAGCCATATGTCCAGGGGCACTACAGACAATTGCCACTTTCAACTATTCATACAAATCAAGAGAAGTTGCAGAAGAAGCCGTTTTGCCAAACGATTTCAACCACAGCCACAGCCACAGCCAGCTCAGCTGGTTTTCCAGAGAAGCCACAGTCGAAGCCCTGCCAAACAGGCCCTAAAGACTTCTCAAAACATCTCTTTCTGTTCTTTCTTCTTTCCTCGTTTTTGTGCTCTGTGACCATGTTGTCTACCAATAAATTCTTCATAATTATTTAGCTTGTGTGTCTTTTTTGTGGCAGTTGTTTTTCTCTATGTTCTCTCTATGTTCTGTGTTCTCACATATACAATCCTTTGTTACTGGCTTCCTTCTAACGTCCAGTTCATTTCTGTTTTGAGTAGATTCAAGTAAATCAATGTGGACAAATGTGCCGATGTCAATCCTTATACTTGCGTTTCTTCGATACCTATCCTTCAAAGTGGAATTCCGTTGGAGAGAACAGCCCGTGCATAAGCAGCCGTATTTGTCTCAAGTGTCAAAAAGGCAGTTGTCTGCTAATGATCATCGGCTTTCAACTGTGCCACCAGTTTCAAGATGGAGAAGGAAAGTTGGTTCACCGTCCAAAATGTTTTAAAAAAAAAAAAAGGGGGGGGGGGGAATCAAGGTTCCGGCACGTGGATTGCTTGCTTCCACTCTCTCCTATCCTCGGCTAGCTCCTCAGCAATATTCCAATCCTTCAAGTCACTTTTCACCGACTCTGCCCGTGTCAAAGTTTGTCGATCTCTGTCTCTCTTCACATTTTCGGGACGTTGTATTATCCCCCACGTACAGGCGCCTCCTTCAGTCGTCGTTGCACATGTCCAAACCATCTGAAGCGATGTTGTACAATCTTTTCCTCAATTGGTGCCACCCTAATCTCTCACGTATGTCGTCATTCCGGACTCGATCCTTTCTTGTGTGGCCACATATCCATTGCAACATACACATCTCTGCTACAGAGTTACCCAATTCGATTCAGACTTCACACCCATGAAACTTTCAACCCTGGCTGATCTTTTGAGCCTTTGGCAATCCACCGAAGAAGAAGGTGAACCTACCTTCAGATTTCAGATGTTTAATGGTCTTTTTTTTTACGAATATGCGAGTTAGGTGAAAAATATATGAACTATCATGACTTGTGATCTTTTCTAAAGTATCTGGCTAGTCAGTTGTTGGTAGATGAGTGTCTTTGGATAAATGTACTTTTCTTGCATTGCTAGGGTGAAAGTGAAAAGACAAATTCAATATTGAGTCATGTGTAAATTTTATTCATTTGTAAAGACTACTCAAAACATCTATCTTTCTGTTCTTTCTTTTTTCCTTGCTTCGTGTTTGTGCTCTGTGATTGTGTCGTCTACCAATAAGTTCTTCATAATTGTTTAGCTTGTGTGTCTTTTTTTTGTGGCAGTTGTTTTTCTCTATGTTCTCATATACAATCCTTTGTTACTGGGTTCCTTCTAACTTCCTGTTCGTTTCTGTTTTGAGTAGATTCAAGTAAATCAATGTGGACAAATGTGCCGATGTCAATCCTTATACTTGCGTTTCTTCGATACCTATCCTTCAAAGTGGAATTCCGTTGGAGAGAACAGCCCGTTCATAAGCAGCCGTATTTGTCTCAAGTGTCAAAAAGGCAGTTGTCTGCTAATGATCATCGGCTTTCAACTGTGCCACCAGTTTCAAGATGGAGAAGGAAAGTTGGTTCACCGTCCGTTGAGGCTGCATTTGAAAGTTTCATCGAGAACATTTTGCGTGACTTTGTTGTGGACTTATGGTATTCAGATATTACTCCTGATAAAGAGGCCCCAGAACTGATACGTGGTTTAATACTTCATGCTCTTGGTGAATTATCAGTCAGGGTCAAGGAAATGAATCTTGTTGATTTGATAACAAGGTGATTGAAGTCTTTGTTTACTATCTAGCGTTTACCATTATTTTGTCACAATTTTCTGCCAAAGTTCAAGCCTTTTTCATTCGTTGTTTTTCTGGTTCAGGGATATGGTTGATTTGATAGGTAACCATTTGGATATTTTTCGGAAAAATCAATCTCTTATTGGTGTTGATGTCATGGCCACATTGTCTTCTGAAGAAAGAGACGAGAGGCTGAAGCAGCACCTAATAGTTTCACAGGAACTTCATCCAGCATTGTTATCTTCAGAGCATGAGTACAAGGTGAGAGCTAGGTAACATTTTTTTTTTGTAATCAATATGATCCAATTCAATAATTGATATTTATGATTTTCAGGTTCTTCAAGGAATTGCTGGGGGCGTTATGGCACTAGTTTTGAGACCACAGGATGCCCAGAGTCCACTTGTCCGCTGTATCTCCAGGGAATTGATGACCTGTCTAGTTTTGCAACCAGTGATGAACTTCGCAAGTCCCATGTAAACTCATAACACTTCACTTTTTTTGTCCTTTGCACTGTAGTGCATATTTTGAGCAAATATATATATATATATAT
>LAPY01001860.1:82620-92957 GCA_000970635.1 Eragrostis tef | reverse complement strand
AGGGGCCAGGTGTTGCAGCCGGCGGCGATGCACTCGTCGATGCAGCTGTTACCCAGCGCCGCCGGCGGGGACATCGCCAGCAGCACGCAGCACAGCAACGCCGCCGCACGCACCTGCATCGTTGCTGCCAACAAGTTTTACGAAAGATGGAGCAGAACAAGGACGGATGGATGAGAGGAATGATGCAAAGCTTCTGGGGTCGTCCTCTCCCCGTCCTCTATACTAATGCATGCAAGCCACAAGGAAACTATTTATAGTGTGGCCGTTTTATGAAATTTGATGTTCTGTTTGTATGGAAACTCACCTAAATTCAGAACATGACTCCTAATAATAGGAATATCAGCAACTTAAATAAAAACATGTTTCCAGTTGCATCTGCCATGTCTTAAAAGTTTTCCTCATTCTCAGGTAACGCAGATATTGTAGATCTCTTGGTCACATTTCTAAAACATAAAAAATATATATGTGGAACATTTTTTTTGTGAAGCTGAAACATGTCTCGATTGAAGCTAGAACATTTAGTTCATAAATGACTAAAATCTGACATATTTTTTGGTCATATACTACGGAACCAAAAAATAAATAGATGCATGCAATATTGTTTTACTGAAGCTGGAACAATTTTTTATCGAAGCTGAAACATTTTTATTATTTGACGGTTATTTAAGATTAAGATTGAGGGAAAGTGCGAAATCTAACGTTGGAGACGTTACCTTGGACCCTGACTGACGCCCCCCCCCGAAAGCCCTTAGAGCATCTCCAAGAGAGCCCCATAAACCTCCTTTAAATTAAAATATTAGGAGTCAATCAAAAAAACCATCTCCAATAGACTCCTAAAACCACCCCTGTTTTTTCATAGCCTCTAAACTTCCCTCATTTGTAGCTACAAACAGGGGAAGAATTAGAGCTCACGTCTCTTTTTTTCTTATAGAATTAATGTTTTTTTAGCCCCAAATGCTGATGTGGCCCAAGCAAATGTGTTTTAATCCACGTTTAGGAAAGGACTGTTGGAGGAAGAGAGAAAATTTGCTCGTCATAATTTTTTGGTTGCTCTCAAAAACAGGTCTATGGGGGCAATTTTATGAGAGTCTTTTGGAGATACTCGTCAACTAGCCAATTAAAGGCACGCATCATGCTTAATGAAGAGGTAAAATAAAAGAGAAAGAAAGAAAAGGCACGCGTGTATCCAGTAGGAAGGGGGTGTCCATCGGCAGTTGAGCACTCGGCCTCACTCAACTGACGCCGCATCAATTCGTCTGTACAGAATATCAGGCCATATTGTTCTTTTAATGTCATTTGCCGACCCACTAGGAGTGTGCCATACTCTATGGTGGCTTTGTGCTTGCAACTGATACCATGTTAATTTGAAACAGAGGTAGCTAGTCTATCTCGGCTTCAAACTACTTGTTTTAGATTTGTCATAAATCAAACTAGATGGTTTAAATATACATAGTATAATAATATGTGAATTATACACTATTGATACATTCTTCATGACGGATCTAAAGGCATGGATCATGCGTTTCTAATCCATATGAATTTTCTAGAATTCAAGACCAAAGACATAAATGTTCTGAGTTAAAACAAGCATAAATTACAAGTAGTTTGAAACGGAAGGAAATATACACTTTTGAAAAAAATGTTCAAGATGGCCAGCCCTATTCATCGCCATAATAGTATTACACACTCATATTTCCTCACGTCTTTTTAGGGGGAAAGTGCTGGTTTACTCTTCTTCATTATTATATTATGAGTATATTTTGTATCATATCATCAAATAGTTTCATTATAGATGACTTATGATCATAAATTTTTGTTTTCTTTCATGCCGTCTACTTATAAACATTTTGACACCATTTGTGGGGGCACTTTGGGATGCATTCAAGTAGCGTCAATCAAGACAATGCTGCTGTCCCACCCCCTTGAGGATGCTCTACAGAGACGAAGTTAATTATGTTTGGCGACAACGATAAACTATGGAAAACACAAATGCTGTAATTTTACTCTGACATAATGCCTTTAAAATGGGTTATTTTCCTCAACTACTTAGCCAGGCTCTCTTGACTCGCCACCGTTTTCTTCTCCAGAATAAAAGCAATACTATCTTCCGTGTGCGCGCTGCACTTGCCCTGGACTCAACCACCCAGTTTCATTCTCTACCCTACCATTGCTATTTAGCTCCTCTTTTGTTCTATGATTGTCCGATAATTTCTCCAATCGCTCATGTTCTTGGATTCCCTCACATTTCCGTCGAAATTTTCACGTGCATTCGTCGAAATTCTCCTCCAGAATTTGTGCTCTTCTTCTACTCTAGCTCTGTATACGTCGTGTTCCCGCAAGATCTGATACGGAAGGGAATTTGATAAGGATCATTCCGCAATGAGGCCGGAGACGCGGCTTGAATCGGCGGTGTTCCAGCTCACCCCCACCCGCACCAGGTGAGCTAACTGGATCTGCTCAAGGAAATCGCACTTCTTTCTGTATCTTTTGGCTCCTTTGGTTGTCTGAGGTGATAATTTGCATCCCTACATTTTGAAATAAAGGGAAAATTTTTAATGGCCTACAAATAGTAGCCACCTTTTTTGTTTAGTAAGATTATACAGGGGACGCCAAAGTAACGAAAAGACCGTCATAAACTCACTGTGGCTACCTTTTTTGTTTATCACACACAAATTTAGATTCATTTATTAATTTATCCTTAGAAAAAATTTAACATTTAAAATATAGAAATTTATCGAAACAATAATAACTCACTTAGGAATATTCAAAGCAAGTCCACAAATGGAGTGGAATGAGAATTCAAGTTTATCGTCCAAGTATTTGGATTCCAAAACCTATCTTACAACATACCTTTATAGTTTCTATTTGCCTTTCTTTTAATCTTTTTAAGCTAGTAGAAAACACAAATGCTGTAATTTTTCTCTGACATAATGCCTTTAAAATGAGTTATTTTCCCCAACTACTTAGCCAGGCTCTTTAGAGTCTTGACGCGCCACCGTTTTCTTCTCCAGAATAAAAGCAAGACCACTATCTTCCGTGAGCGCGCTGCCCTTGCACTGGACTCAACCACCGAGGTTTCATTCTCTACCATACCATTGCTATTTACCTCCTCTTTTGTTCTATGATTGTCCGATAATTTCTCCAATCGCTCATGTTCTTGGATTCCCTCACATTTCCGTCGAAATTTTCACGTGCATTCGTCGAAATTCTCCTCCAGAATTTGTGCTCTTCTTCTACTCTAGCTCTGTATACGTCGTGTTCCCGCAAGATCTGATACGGAAGGGAATTTGATAAGGATCATTCCGCAATGAGGCCGGAGACGCGGCTTGAATCGGCGGTGTTCCAGCTCACCCCCACCCGCACCAGGTGAGCTAACTGGATCTGCTCAAGGAAATCGCACTTCTTTCTGTGTCTTTTGGCTCCTTTGGTTGTCTAATGTTACCAAAATGATAGCCGCCACCTTTATTCTTCTAGCCGAGAAGGCGAGCGATGATCATTTATCCTTTATACCCCCCTTAAAATGTTACAAGAATTCGCCTTTATGTTATGTAATATGTGGGCTTCACTATGCCAACAGTGTGTCGGGTGCGCTTAGCTGCGGTGGTAGATCTGAACTGATCTTTCCTGCTTCATTTTTTTTAAAAAAATTCTGATCGATTCTTGATCGCTTCAGTACTAGAGCCACCGCTTACTGTTTTATGTAATGCTCAATGCTTCTGCGTTTGTGGCGCAATAAATACATCTATCCATCAGATATCATATCTGTGTTGTTTTCTAGGTGTGATTTAGTAGTGGTAGCAAATGGACGGAAGGAGAAGATAGCCTCTGGTTTGCTGAACCCATTCGTCGCACATCTTAAGGTTGCTCAAGAACAGATTGCCAAGGGAGGCTATTCCATCACACTTGAGCCAGATCCTGAGATTGATGCACCATGGTTTACAAGGGGCACGGTGGAGAGGTTGGCACATGTTTTCTTTTGACCTTAGCAGCCAATTGCTCATCGCAGATAGTAGCCATTTTCATGGTCGGTCTTGGCAGGTTTGTTCGTTTCGTCAGTACTCCCGAGGTCCTGGAGCGGGTGACAACAATAGAGTCTGAGATATTGCAGATTCAGGATGCCATCGCTGTCCAGGGCAATGACAATCTCGGTTTGAAATCTGTAAGTCGAGAACTGTAGCTGATAACATGCAACTAATATATTCCTCAACAAAATATGCACCTAATATAATAATATCAGAGAGGAAAGCATTTTTCATACTTCCATACATTAATATCTCACAGTCTAGAGGGTATGTCACCCAATAGAGGGTATCAACATGGAGTATGTGTTCATACTAGAGTATGAGGTGATATTTCAGTTAGGTGTGTCCACACACTCTAAGTAAGTGGACATACCCATTTTCATATGCCAGTATTATGGCATATCATTGTGTGTTGAAAAATATGATTGTCATGTAATTTTTTCATGTGGTTTACTTACGGATATCTTATAATAGGTATGTGGACATACTCAAAATTATAAATGGGTATGTAGCCATACCCAAAGAGATTTTTCAAAGTGGGAGTAGCTACACTTGGTAGTATAATGGATTTTCCCTATCAGAGAGATGAAATGTTCTACTTTTGCATTTTGTTAGGTGGAAGACCATAATGGGAAATTGGTGGACAGTACGGAAGGTAAAATACTGATATGCTTGTCTTGTTTCTTTCCTCATGATTCATAGCAGAACTTGTGAAGCTCTATGATTATCACCTATCTACTCATCTTTACATATTATAACTGAAAGATTATTTTATGCATTCCCTTGCACAGCAAAACTTGCAGTGCAGCCATGTTGCTTGAGGATTTATTTATAGTGTTTTGTTGTGTTTTAAATCAGATAGTTTTTGAGTCTGGTACAGACAATTCAATTTCAAAATACTAGGCGGTGCTCCGGAAGACTAATGTATGCTGTTTCATGCACCAGTAGCTCTTATTGTTTTAAACTCAATTGTTTAATGTTTAGCTAGCTTCTCATTAGACATACATTTGTGGTGAAGCTAATTATCGATTAACCACGTGCTTTTAGGGGCAAAAATGCTCTTAACTTCTTTCTCTCTCTCTCTCTTTAAATGAACTATGAATCTGGGCTGCATTTTGATTCAGGCTGGTCTTTTGTATTTTTTATGCTCTTGTTGCCTTTTTTCCTGACCTATCTACTTACAGGTAGCAAGACGAGTTACGGTCCAGATGCAGATAACGCTCTTGTTCCGTATAAGGTAAAGGGTACAGATAAAACTGCATATTTTTGTTGCAAATGAGTCATGGTATAAATGTGTTATCTAGTCCTGATAATTCTGTATTGGTAGCAGCCTGGCACGCAGCCAACTCCACCATTGCAGAATCACAGTGCAGCACAGGAGGAGAATTCAAAGTAATTATGCTTCTACAGCAGCTCTTTTCATTCTGTAGTGTCGTACTTCGAGTTATTTAATGTGTGGCAACAAAATTGCTCTGGCATGGGAAACACATAATGCGTTAACTAAGAAATAATCTTCTTATTGAGTAAGATATGCTTCAGTTTAATGTAGAAGCGCGTATACATCTAGCATGATCATCAACCAATTATTACTACTAAATGCATCTTTTGTAAAGATTTGATGAGTCTTTTATGTGGGTCTTTTTTAAAGAAGTGTTGATCTGTTTTATTGTTTGCATCGGTATTTGATTGCATTATCGAGTGCTTTTGATGCAATCATCATAGTTAACACTTCATGTTTTGTAGAGCTCAACTGCTCAGAGTGCTGGAGACCCGCAAAACAGTCTTACGTAAAGAGCAGGCTATGGCCTTTGCACGTGCTGTGGCAGCAGGGTTTGATATTGACAACTTGTTGTATTTAACCATATTTGCAGAACGTTTTGGTGCTTCACGCTTAATGTAAGTGTAGCTTACACCTTTCAATGCCCAAATAGTATCCTGCTTTCTACATGCTGTTTTCCAAGTAGCCACAGCTAAATTGCCATACCTATGGCTTACACATTACCCTGCACGAATCATATGATGGATGTTCTTTCTTAGATTGTTAGTGCTGCACTAAACTTTTTTTTTGGATTATTGCGTTTCTACCCCTGGTTTGCATCTCAATTGCGACCCCTCCTTTTTCAACTTTGCAATTTTACCCCTGGTTCTTCAAATTGAAGCGTGACTGTGCATCTACCAGGGGTAAAATCGCAATAATAGTATTGCGATTTTGCCCCTGATAGGGGTAAACTTTGTCTTCGTTTTGAAATTCCAGGGGTAAAATCACAAACCTTAAATTTCAGGGGTAAAATCACAATTGGAAGACAAAGCAGGGGTAAAAATGCAATAGCCCCTTTTTGGTTAAAGTAAATTCTTGATGACGGAACATCTACTGGATGCATGGCCACTAAACAGTAGCCTGAAAGCGAATTCCGTCATTGCATTAGCATCAAGTCCGCTAAGATAACCACTTAGATGTGTTTTGAATAAATAGGAAGGCATCTACACAATTTGTTGAGTTGTGGAAGCAAAAGCATGAAACTGGACAATGGATTGAAGTTGAACCTGAAGGAATGTCTGCACGCTCTGAGTTTCCTCCTTTTAATCCTGCTGGTATTATGTTTATGGGAGACAACATGAAGCACAATATGGAAACAATGTCTGTTTCTAATGGAGATGTGGACGGTGAAGATTCTTCTAAAGCAGGTATATTTTTATGCTAAATACTCCAAAATTTGAAATTAGTATACTCTATGCTTTGTTTTCTTTGGTGCAATGCAAATATGTCGGATAGTATATTTCTCTCGGAAATTAAATAATTACTATTGAGAAACTTTTTGTTCAGTTAATGTGTTGTTTATTCATTATCTGAAGACTATTGACTCCACTTCTTTGAGTAACTGTCTCATGTATCTTTTATAATCCTATTTACTACATGAATGTTCTTAGACCTTAGGAATATCTTGTATTGCTTGGCAGGTCATAAGACACCTCAGTACTCAGGAGCTACCCATGAATACTTCCATGGCTCATATCAGTCAGCATACCCGACATGGGCAATGCATCCATCTTATTCTATGCAAGGCATGCCTTACTATCCTGGGATGAACCCATATTTCCCTTCCCCTTATCCCTCAACAGATGATACCAGGTACCATCGCTCGGAAAGGAGATCAAGGAGACACTCATCAGATAGCTACGACTCAGAAAAGTTGGATGAAGAATGTGACCAGAGCCGTTCTGATAGGGAGACTTCTCGTGGTCCCAGGTCCCATAAAAAGGGTCAAAAGAGGGGCAAGCCCAGTGTCGTTGTCATACGGAATGTAAATGTAACATCAAAAAAGTATGTAGCATCAGAGAGTGATTCACTGACAGGCTCTGATATAGCATCTGAGGACAGTGATGATTCACACACTGAATCTAGAAAGAAAAAGAATAAGGAATCAAGTTCAAAGAAGAAAGAGGCAAGACAAATCTTTCTCGAGTCTGCAGATGAATATAGCAATGATAAAATGTCTTGCGGGCAAGATGGAGACCAAGGGAATTGGAATGCCTTTCAAAACGTCCTGCTAAGAGCTGATGAGAAGACAAGAAATAATGATGCTGACCTATTTTCCAGCGAAAAAGAACCACACCCATCAAGGAAGATGGAGAACAGAAGCATGGACGATCCTATTCTTTTGGCTGAGCGAGATTCTGTGGATGCCAATGAACCAAATACAGTAGGTTTGAATTCAGCAAATGGAAGGATTAGAATTCGACAGATGCTGTCTGGCGACGATCTTATGATGTCTGGGGAAGGTAGGAGTTATTCGGATGATGACATAAAGGAGATCGAAGCTGGGGGTAGGGGATATAGGGGAGGAACAACTGATGACTTCATGGTTTATGGACAAGAAAAGCCAATGGACAGAGAGAGTTCTATGGACCCTCTTGCTGAAATACAGTACAAGAGCCCGATTGAAGTGGAAAAAAGTGTAGGCTGTGTGCCGGACGAGTCCTTTATGATACCTCTTAGGTCCATCTCAGAGGAAAATCTTGTGCCAGAAAACCGTACTGCCCTTGACATAGATGTTGAGCTTCCTCCAAGCGATCAGAAGATATCAGATTCGAATGCTGGAGAACAGCTGTTCTATGAGCCAGATGAGTTGATGCCAGAGCGTGGATACGAAGATGTTTCATTTGGATATGATCCGGCAATGGATTATGATAGCCATATGCAAATTCAACCTGCCATGACGGTTGAAGATGCACATGTGGAGGATGCATCTTCTAACGTTGAGGTTGAAATAAAGAAGCCAGAGAAAGATAAGAGGCTTAGAAGTTCACAGGAGAATTTGGATAAAAGAAGGAAAGATGCTTCGGCGAGGAGATTGTCATCTTCAAGAGGCATACTAACTGATGCGCAGAAACGTGCACAAAACTTGAGAGCATATAAAGCGGACCTGCAAAAGGCAAAGAAAGAGCAGGTACCCGTGCATGAATTTTCTGGAGCCTATTAACTTGATTAATCTAAATTTATGTTTTGGCAATATTCCGTGCTCCTTGCCACTCAGCTTCTGTTCTTTTGGTCTGGTTAATGTGGTTAACGTTGTTTTGATGCAATACTAATATGTGTTTTATCTTTAAACAACCGGAATGTTTAACACTATTCGAAACTGTTAGTAGTAATCCTTGCATTTCTGGAATGTTCTAGAATATAGTCTAGTAAACTAGTGGTACGTTCTGGAATATAGCAGAACAACTGTAGCACCGACCCCCCCCCCCCCCCCCCCCCCCCCCCCCCCCCCCCAACACCCCCCAATGTACTGTAAATAGTACGTAGTATGCAATGTCATGGTGTGCCTTAGCATAAGCCTTCTCTGTCCCAGCTCTCCTCTAGTTGCCAGCTGCTGTCCAGCACCCCCTAAAACCAACAGAAACACTGCTCCGGTTCAAGCTCTTGGGTGACTGGCCAATTTGGTGTCTTACATCATTTTCTAAAATGGTTCTCTCTTATCATACTACTATAATAAATAGTAGTATTTGGTACCTGGGAAAAACTGTAACTACTTAAATAAGGGCGCTTTAGGAAAGAGTTACGAGAGCTACGATCAGCAAAAGAATGATGGCTATTTGCACACGAAGACTTAGGTCCAAAAAAAATAATTTGAATTGGGGTCGGTGTTTCTTAATGTCCCAATTATAACAGGTGTTATTTATTGATAAAAGGGAACACACTTGTAGCATGGTGATAGATACTACAGGCAGGGCTTGAAACCTGATTCCCACAAAAATAATATAAAATCATCTGATGGTCCTTAGAGACCTTGGTGTAGTGGCTAAGACGCTTTGGTAGCACCCTTAGGGACCCGAGTTCAACTCCCCGTGGGAGTGATCTTTCGGGCTGTTTTTTTTTTCTTAAGAAAAAAAATCTCTTGTTGGCCGTTCTGAGTTATACGTGCCGCCAGGAAGAGATTCCCTTAAATGAATGCCGTGGGGGCGGTATTTTCCCCGCCAGTCAAGTTTTTTATTATTTATTTTATGACCTGATGGTCCTGATCCTCACAAAATGGTTTGTTGCAGCTAGATTTCTAGAATACTACTAAGACCCGCAATATTGAACTGGGGATTTTTTTTGTCCTTCCAGGAAGAGGAACAGATCAAACGGCTTGAAAAGCTTAAACTAGAGAGGCAAAAGAGGATTGCTGCAAGAAGTAGCGCTTCCAATGCCGCATCTACACCGCAGCAGCCTAAAGTGAAACCTTCTCCTAAGCTTTCTCCCAGTGTCTACAAGAGCTCAAAGTTCAGCGATGCTGAACCGGCATCCTCTTCCCCTCTAAGACAACTTCCGGCCAAAATTACCCCAAGGACTGATCCTCCAAAAGCAAGCAAAGTCGGTGATTCTATGCATGCAGTTAGTAAGTCAACCTCATCATTGGCTGACATGAAAAAGGAGAAAAGTGGGAGAATTGAATCATCCAGCGAACGACTGAAAAAACTTGCTGAACCTAAAACTAATTCTTTGACTGACCATCCTTTGAATTCCAAGTCAGCAAAATTGGACCACTCACGGAGAAGAAGCATGCCACAAGATACCCAAAAAAGGAAAATTTCAGCTATAATGCAACTTGACCAGAGCAAATCAGCAACTCTACCTGAACTGAAAGTCAAATCCCCGCGAGCTCCCGCTGTTGTTATGAAAAATGTTGTAGCTGCTAAAGAAAAGAAAGAGGGTGCACCTGAAGATAAGTCATCTCCTACGCAAGAAATTGCTTGTGAAAAGAAAACTGATGGTAAAATCTCAAGGATGAACAGCATTGACGACAGTGTGGTGATTGAGAAGACTGTTGTGAT
>LAPY01001860.1:19420-38736 GCA_000970635.1 Eragrostis tef | reverse complement strand
CCCTCTTGGAGCGACTCTTCCAGGACGACAGCGAGCGCTTCCTGCACCGACTCAGAGACCGCATAGACATGTATAATATCGATCGATCTCACTGCTATATATGCTCAATTCCTTTTTTTTGTTTTCTTTTCTTTCTGAAACGACTATATATATATATATATATATGATATATAATGCTGATTTTTATCTACCTGCTGCAGGGTGGGCATCGAACTCCCGACCATCGAGGTCCGCTACGAACAGCTGACCGTGGAGGCGGACGTCGTCGCCGCCGGCCGCGCCCTCCCCACGCTCTGGAACGCCACCACCAATTTTCTCCAGGTACGTACTTCCTCGTCTTTTTAATCTTTTATTTAGTATATATATAGTATATAACACAAAAGTTGCGTTGACCATGATGCTTATCTGACGTCATCAAAAAAGATGGCGGTAGCAATAGGACCCTTGGCTACCCAAATCGATCATTGTTATTCTAGTAACATTAAACAATCTAATTGATTAAGAACAATATACTCGATTTGTTAAAAGACAGTATCTTGTATGCATGCGTTTCCTATTCCGAAACGGCTATATCTTGTATCAGCATATACTCGATTTGTTAAAACACAGTACTGTATCTTGTATGCATGTGTCTCGTATTCCGAAACGACAAAATGGCTCCCATAGCCAGCTAGTGCCACTTCGTCAAATGGTTTGGTTTCTGCTGCCATGTCGAGCCATCCGTCCGTCCTCCAAATTGAACCATACTGATGATGACACTAATATATATTTAAATTGCAACTTTGACAACTATTTTTTTAGTAAACTATATAAAAATAAAAATAGTTAGGATAGCATAAAGTATAAATTTGAATACGAATAGCAGGATTAAAAGCTTTAAAAAATTTACCGGAATCATTATGAAAGCAATAAACAAAGTTTATATGACCGGAAGGAGGACTACAGGAGTGTTATATTATTAATTACATGCTTGTTTTGTTTCTTTTTTATTTGAAAACAAAAACTTAGCTGATTTTGAGCTTGAAATGATAGAAAATGAGATAACAGTGAGTCGCCGTTGGGGTTCGACAGTAAAAAGTAATAATTGTTTTATTGGGGTTGTTGGTGCAAAATCTTCCGAGACGAACTAGTAGGCTAGGCCATCCACCTCCGGCCGCTGGTCTAGAGGGAGAGGGTGATTGAGGCGGGGAAGACTTCGACGACGAAGAAGTTCCTAAACCAACCTCTGCACCATCATTAGTCCAAAACTCCCCAATAGAATCCCAAACCAACCTGCCCTCCCTACCTCCCGAAGAAGTTCTAGCATTGCCACCCCAAAGAAGTACTGTGAGTAGATCGGAATAGCGAGGAATCGATTCAGATTGATTATGGATGCGAGGTATCTTAAATTTCGTCCTCCCCCACTCCACCCCAGGCCCCGTGCGTCCTTTTATTTTCAAATCAGGTTCGTCCTTACTAGCAACTGCTTCCTTTCCCACCCCCATTCCCTAAAGAACAATGGCCGCCGTTAGTTCAACATGTTCTAGAAACAATACATGATGGCCATCCATATTAATATGCCTTGTGGTGAAGAGCTGATCTGATGATGATTCTTACTAATAGAGTATTCACTGATGGCAGGGTCTCATTGGGCGGTTTGGTTCTTCAAACAAGAGGACAATTACCATACTTAAGCATGTCAATGGCATTCTCAAGCCATCCAGGTACATTTTAATTGTTTATTATTACTACCCTTACATCTAATCCAACCGCTCCCGGGTCTTCCAACCTAACTCACGTTCTTCGGTTGTACTCTTCTCAGCTAACCGAAAGAGATTAGTCTAGAGTAGTTTTTTTAATACGTTCACATTCTCTCTCTCTCTCTCTCTCTAAAGTAAAAGATAAATAAACGATAGTGATATCGACGCACAATGGAAAGCCTTTTATTCTTTTTGAAAATATGGAGTGAAAAAGTTTCATAGCCTTTTTTTTAGGAATATGCAGTAGGGGAAGCCCCTACTGTTCATAGCCAAGTGTTGCATCAAGGTATTTTTGTGTACATCAAAATCAACTAGTGTATGCCCTCAAAAAAAAAATCAACTAGTGTATCGACCAATCAGTCATTCAGTCTTCCTGACGTCAGAAGATATTTCTATAAACTTAGGCAAATTAAGTGTTAAAATTTAGCTGTTTCCAGGATGACGCTTCTTCTCGGACCTCCATCCTCAGGAAAGAGCACACTCATGCGAGCGCTTACTGGGAAGCTTGAGAAAACCCTCAAGGTTTAAACTTGATTCCTTGATTTTGTGCTGTGCTGTCTGTTTTGCTTACGGATTCTTGTCACATGCCAAATTGTTATATTGCAAACCAGGTCTCTGGCAGCATCACATATTGCGGGCACCCGATTTCAGAGTTCTATCCTGAGAGGACAAGTGCATATGTCAGTCAATATGATCTCCATAATGCAGAGATGACTGTAAGAGAGACATTGGATTTCTCCAGGCGGTGCCTAGGCATTGGTGCCAGATATGAGATGCTCGCAGAACTAGCTAGAAGGGAGCGGGATGCAGGCATTAAGCCAGATCCTGAGATTGACGCTTTCATGAAAGCTACTGCTGTACAAGGACAGGACACTAATATCGTAACAGATGTCACTCTCAAGGTGAGACTCTGATATTACTGCTAGATGGAATCGCTAGGTCTGAAAGAATATAACGTATCGGGTTTAACAATGGCATCCTCAGGTGCTTGGGCTGGACATTTGTGCCGATATTATTATTGGTGATGAGATGATTAGAGGAATTTCTGGTGGCCAAAAGAAACGCGTAACAACCGGTATGCTTGAAAAGCTTGCAAATTATACATGCAATAGAACTGTGATGTAATCCTCAATTTATAGTTGAAATCTCAATTCATTTGAGCACAAATTAATCCTGAACTTATCTATCCTTTTCCCATTCTATGCAGGTGAGATGTTAACAGGACCAGCAAGGGCCTTATTCATGGACGAAATATCAACTGGCCTGGATAGCTCTAGCACATTTCAAATTGTAAAGTTTATAAGACAATTAGTCCATGTGATGAATGAGACTGTTGTGATCTCTCTCCTCCAGCCACCACCAGAGACCTATAATCTTTTTGATGACATAATCCTACTATCAGAAGGATGCATAGTCTACCATGGGCCACGCGAGAACATCTTGGAATTCTTTGAGTCTGCTGGTTTCCGATGCCCTGAAAGGAAAGGTGTTGCTGACTTTCTTCAAGAGGTCACTTCGAAGAAAGACCAACAGCAGTATTGGTGCCTAAGTCATGAGCAGTATCGGTATGTGTCGGTCCCTGAGTTTGCAGAACGTTTCAAGTCTTTCCATGTTGGCCAGCAGATGCTGAAGGAGCTTCAAGTTCCTTACGAAAAGTCCAAGACCCATCCTGCTGCATTGACCACCAGAAAGTACGGGCTCTCCAGTTGGGAGTCACTTAAGGCAGTGATGTCAAGAGAGCAGCTGCTGATGAAGCGCAACTCCTTCATCTACATTTTCAAGGTCACCCAGTTGATCATCCTTGCTCTCATGTCCATGACTGTGTTTCTTAGAACACAGATGCCCCATGGGCAGATTTCCGATGGCAACAAATTCTTCGGGGCTCTGACTTTCAGTCTTATCACTCTCATGTTCAATGGCTTTGCTGAGTTACAACTGACCGTAAAGAAGCTTCCTGTGTTCTACAAACATAGGGATTTCTTATTCTTCCCAGCATGGACTTTTGGACTGGCAAACATAGTCTTAAAACTTCCTGTTTCGCTCGTGGAAGCAGCAGTATGGGTTGTTCTCACATACTATGTGATGGGATTTGCACCTTCTGCAGGAAGGTATCCATATTTCTTGGTCCTTACTGCCATCTTCTCAATGTTTACAAATTAGGATTTTGATATGGTTGGAGTTTACAATTACTTCATGCGTTTACTTATTTGTTGGTATAACAGGTTCTTTCGTCAGTTTATAGCTTTCTTCGCTACACACCAAATGGCAATGGCTTTGTTCCGATTTCTTGGTGTTTTTTTGAAAACAATGGTTGTGGCCAATACTTTTGGGATGTTTGTGCTCCTTATTGTTTTCATATTTGGAGGATTTATCATCCCTAGAAGTAAGTATGAGGCCTCGGCAAATTCATTTATATTTCTCTGGGCACAAGAAAACAGTTTTCACTCGTATCAAGTAACACTTTCACCCTTAATTCGGATGTAAACAGATGACATCAAACCATGGTGGATCTGGGGTTACTGGGCATCTCCTATGATGTATAGCCAAAATGCAATATCTATCAATGAATTCCTTGCTAGCAGGTGGGCCAATGTAAGTGTTTTTCCATGAACCCACTATTTTTCTTCTTCATACCCTGTATGAGGGAATCAATATATCTATCTTGTAAAAAAGGTGATTGTGATTTGAACTAATGGGTGCCTTCTTACTACAGCCAAACACTGACACGACTATTGATGCACCAACAGTAGGCAAAGCTATTCTTAAATCCAAAGGCTTGTTTACTGGAGAATGGGGATTTTGGCTTTCCATCGGAGCCCTTATAGGATTCATTATTTTGTTCAACATCCTTTACCTTTTGGCACTTACATACTTGAGTCGTAAGCATTATTATTTTCCTCATTGTGGTTATTCATTTGATGCCTTCATGAGCAGGAACTTATCATTTTTTTTGTTGGTTCTTCCAGCCAGTACTGGCTCCAACAGTCTAGTTTCAGATGAAGACAAGGAAAATGAAGATGCAGCAGCCGCATCTAGTATGTCATCTTCAATATCTGTTAGTGTGATATTGTACATGTGTAAACGTGGTCTTGCTCCTTTGATAGTCCTGCTGTACTGACCATCAGAAAGTACGGGCTCTCCAGTTGGGAGTCACTTAAGGCAGTGATGTCAAGAGAGCAGCTGCTGATGAAGCGCAACTCCTTCATCTACATTTTCAAGGTCACCCAGTTGATCATCCTTGCTCTCATGTCCATGACTGTGTTTCTTAGAACACAGATGCCCCATGGGCAGATTTCCGATGGCAACAAATTCTTCGGGGCTCTGACTTTCAGTCTTATCACTCTCATGTTCAATGGCTTTGCTGAGTTACAACTGACCGTAAAGAAGCTTCCTGTGTTCTACAAACATAGGGATTTCTTATTCTTCCCAGCATGGACTTTTGGACTGGCAAACATAGTCTTAAAAGTTCCTGTTTCGCTTGTGGAAGCAGCAGTATGGGTTGTTCTCACATACTATGTGATGGGCTTTGCACCTTCTGCAGGAAGGTATCCATATTTCTTGGTCCTTACTGCCATCTTCTCAATGTTTACAAATTAGGATTTTGATATGGTTGGAGTTTACAATTACTTCATGCGTTTACTTATTTGTTGGTATAACAGGTTCTTTCGTCAGTTTATAGCTTTCTTCGCTACACACCAAATGGCAATGGCTTTGTTCCGATTTCTTGGTGTTTTTTTGAAAACAATGGTTGTGGCCAATACTTTTGGGATGTTTGTGCTCCTTATTGTTTTCATCTTTGGAGGATTTGTCATCCCTAGAAGTAAGTATGAGGCCTCGACAAATTCATTTAGATTTCTCTGGGCACAAGAAATCAGTTTTCACTTGTATCAAGTAACACTTTCACCCTTGATTCGGATGTAAACAGATGACATCAAACCATGGTGGATCTGGGGTTACTGGGCATCTCCTATGATGTATAGCCAAAATGCAATATCTATCAATGAATTCCTTGCTAGCAGGTGGGCCAATGTAAGTGTTTTTCCATGAACCCACTATTTTTCTTCTTCATACCCTGTATGAGGGAATCAATATATCTATCTTGTAAAAAAGGTGATTGTGATTTGAACTAATGGGTGCCTTCTTACTACAGCCAAACACTGACACGACTATTGATGCACCAACAGTAGGCAAAGCTATTCTTAAATCCAAAGGCTTGTTTACTGGAGAATGGGGATTTTGGCTTTCCATTGGAGCCCTTATAGGATTCATTATTTTGTTCAACATCCTTTACCTTTTGGCACTTACATACTTGAGTCGTAAGCATTATTATTTTCCTCATTTGGTTATTCGTTTGATGGCTTTATGAGCAGGAACTTATCTTTTTTTTTTGGGGGTTCTTCCAGCCAATACTGGCTCCAACAGTCTAGTTTCAGATGAAGACAAGGAAAATGAAGATGCAGCAGCCGCATCTAGTATGTCATCGTCAATATCTGTTAGTGTGATATTGTACATGTGTAAACGTGGTCTTGCTCCTTTGATAGTATTATTCAGTCTATTCTATTGATTAGACTTTTCCTGTACTAATTTGCAACCTAGTGATGTGCAACGATTCCCATGCATCGATACTTCTAAGCATAAATACTTAATGTGTATCTGCATGTGCAGGTTCTGTAGGTACTAATGGAGCAACTGACAGACCAGATCAGCCACGCGTTACTTTGCCTTTCCAGCCTCTTTCCCTTTGTTTCAACCATGTAAACTATTATGTAGACATGCCTGCAGTAAGCCCAAATTCCTCCTGTGTTCTCACTTGTATCACGTTGGACACAACTTCCTCAGATATAATTGAATAAGAACTTATATGAAGATATGAATTAAACAAAAGTCTTGATCTGAAATTCAATATATCTTTTTTTGCAGGAAATGAAGGAGCAAGGATTCACGGAAAACCGTCTACAGCTCCTTTCCGATATCAGTGGTGCTTTCAGGCCAGGTGTTTTGACGGCATTAGTTGGAGTGAGTGGAGCTGGAAAGACCACTTTAATGGATGTCCTGGCAGGTAGGAAAACAAGTGGAGCAATTGAAGGAGACATCACCCTCTCTGGTTATCCCAAAAAACAAGAAACTTTTGCCCGGATTAGCGGCTATTGTGAGCAGACTGATATCCATTCTCCGAATGTTACTGTATATGAATCCATTATCTACTCTGCCTGGCTGCGTCTTTCCTCAGATATTGACGATAGTATGAAAAAGGTAAGGGCAAGTTCCTAAAGTGAAACAAAGATGCTTTGTTATACATATAAAAATCCAAAGAGCAAATTATTTCTGATCAGCTGATTAAACTTCACCCAATTAGATGTTTGTGGAGGAAGTGATGGCCCTTGTAGAGCTTGATGGATTGCGCAATGCCCTGGTTGGTCTCCCTGGAGTTAGCGGGTTATCAACCGAACAAAGAAAAAGGCTGACAATTGCCGTGGAGCTAGTAGCGAACCCTTCAATCATCTTCATGGACGAGCCAACTTCTGGTCTTGATGCTCGAGCTGCGGCAATTGTCATGCGCACAGTTAGAAATACAGTTAACACTGGGCGTACTGTGGTTTGCACAATCCATCAGCCCAGCATCGATGGGAGTACCAGCCAATGTAGATATACGGAGGGTCTACGTGTTGTTCAACGGATATTCGTTTTGCAGCTTTTGCTTTTGAAACGTGGAGGGCAGGTTATTTATGCTGGTGAACTTGGTCGTCAGTCTCATAAACTAATTGAATATTTTGAGGTCAGATCTCTTTGCTTAGTTTTTCAGTTTGCGGATGACAAAGATTTTGCTTATTTGTCAAGTTGAATGCGTAACTTGCTCATAAATATGATTTATGAGCTATAATAATAGCAAATACCAAATTGGGCTTGAATTCCATGCAGTTGTACAGAGAAAGTGTACATCTTAACTTGTGTGGATAGGAAATCAAGCTAGTTGGCTGAGAGGAATGTAGTAATTTTAAATACCGTTCCAGTCGCCATTCTGGTTTGGCCGTTGTATGGGACATACCAGTACCAGACCATACCAGCATACCGAACATATAATTTTATTCCTTAAAAACATATAATTATAGTTATGCTTAAAATGGACATCTTTTGTCTACACTGATCAATTGTAGTGTGATATTGGGATAATGCTCATTCAAATTAGATGTTACTTTGAATCTAGGCCGGCATAGACCAGTATTGTCCGGTATCAGGCGGTATTGAGTGGTATCGACCGGTATTTAGTCCGGCATGGGATGGAGCCTCTTCTGTACCGGCTAGAGCACTGGAACGGTACATACCGGTCATTCGGCCGGTACCAGAATGGTATCCATAAATGCCTAGACTACCCCAGTTCAAGTCCTCATTGACGCTACTTTGGGAGCCTAGTTTGTCTTATTAAAAAGGCATGTGCTTCCTCCTAGGTTGGTGCAGTTTCATTAACATTAGCGTGGATCTAACTGTTCTGCAGGCAATTCCTGGTGTTCCAATGATCACAGAAGGGTATAATCCTGCAACATGGGTGCTGGAAGTGAGCTCCCCTTTATCTGAGGCTCGCCTAAACATAAATTTTGCTGAAATTTATGCTAATTCTGAACTTTATAGGTAGTCTCAGTCTTCCCTCTAGCAGTCTTGAGTGGTGTTGAATGCAATTGACTTTAGTTTGCGCTCTGTTTCTTCGTTCTTTTTCCCGGCTTGTACTTGGACCGGTCCTTTTATTTGTTTTTAATATAATAATATGCAAGTGTCCTGCCAGTTCAAGGAAAACACAAAGTATCCTCAGTTTCTGAACACGACTGTCCATCTTGAACTACCAATCGTTGTTTTCATTAGGATAATACTTGTTGAAAGTGGAGAGTGAAAATGGCTTTTGGCGTCATCTGCTCCTTAGTTTCATGATATTTATCTATGGCAAATTTCTCTGAGACACTGAGAAAATGTGGCTTCGTCCGTAACACATCAACAAAGTTGAATTTGTCTGTAAGCACACTACGATTTTTACAAACCATGTCTGTGACACACTATTACCATTTTGCAATTGTTTTCAACTTTTTTATCTCAATCTATAGGACACATTAGAGTTTGAAACTTGGCACTAATGTATATTGTTGCATCGTCTATCACTAAAAAATGGAGTCAGTTTTTTTCATTGTTCGCATCGCGTGCTCATTGTTTTAATATTGAATTTGTCGATCAAATCATGCAAACAATTGAAAAAAACCTGGCTCCATTTTTTAATGATAGACAATGCAATAATGTATATTGGTGCCAAGTTTCAAAGTCTAATGTATCATACAGATTGAGATAAAAAAGTTGAAAAGAATTGCAAAATGGTAATATGTGTCACAGACATGAGTTTTCAAAATCGTAGTGTGCTACAGACAAATTCGACTTTGTTGGTGTGTTATGGACGTAGCCACGTTTTCTCAGTGTGTCTCAGACAATTTTGCCTTTATCTATTTATTGGAATGCATGGTTCTGCATTACTTGCCTGTTGAGGATTTTTGGCTCTCTACCTCTACTTTTTATTATGGATGCAAATTGAATGGTTCTATTCTACTTCTACCTTTCCTTAGATTAATGATTGTAGTGGTAGTGGGGTATTGTTTTATATTGTCGACACTAATGTCACCTTTGGTAATTATGATCAGGAAAAATCAGGAGCTTATCAAGGAGTTAAATATTCCCCAACCAGACTACAATGATCTATCGTTTCCTACAAAGTATACACAGAATTTCTATGGCCAATGTGTTGCAAACTTTTGGAAGCAGTACCGTTCTTACTGGAAGAACCCACCCTACAATGCAATGCGTTATCTGATGACATTACTATTCGGCCTGGTATTTGGCACAGTATTTTGGCAAAAAGGAAAGAACATGTACGATCCTATTTCGACGCTGTAGTTGAAACTAATTCTGATGGAAGAATGCTACTTTTTGTTCTCTGGTGACAGCAATTTTTTTAACTGTGTTTCATTTGCGATAAAAAACAGAGATTCGCAACAAGATTTATACAATCTACTTGGAGCCACTTATGCTGCTACCTTCTTCCTCGGGGCTTCCAATTGCATCACAGTTCAGCCTGTTGTGTCTATTGAGCGAGCAGTTTTCTATCGTGAAAAGGCAGCGGGGATGTACTCTCCATTGTCCTACGCATTTGCTCAGGTAACCCTGTTGTGATTAGATAAAAATAGTAATACCTAAAACAAGTATAGTTTTGATCAGCATATATCAATGATTCATTCAAGATGCCTTCTTAGTTTCTTGTACTACTATATATATGTATATATATTATTTGAGTTTAAATCAGGGAGAAAAATGTAGAACAATATTCAACAATGAAAATCAGAGTATATACTTGCTGAATGAAAAATGAGTTCATTGAGATTCAGAAAGTAAAGTCCTAGTTAAATAGCCCTTTTTAGCTGATACAGACATTTAAAATGAGCATCTTCTGATCCATCTTTTCACAAGATTATATGACGTTTGATTTTGACAGACATGTGTGGAGGTCATCTACAACGTCCTGCAGGGGGTTCTGTACACAGTAATCATCTACGCCATGATTGGATATGACTGGAAAGCTGATAAATTCTTCTATTTCCTGTTCTTCATCATTGCAAGCTTCAACTACTTCACATTGTTTGGCATGATGTTGGTATCATGCACTCCCTCTGCATTGCTAGCAAACATCCTCATCTCTTTTGCATTACCCCTGTGGAACCTGTTTGCTGGATTCCTCGTCGTCAGACCGGTGAGGAAGTGACTCATCTAAGCTATAAATCGTAGTGTTTGGGTTAGGAAACAACTTGAGCGGCTCTCTGATCTTATGCCATTATTGCTGCAGGCAATACCGATTTGGTGGAGGTGGTACTACTGGGCTAACCCAGTCTCGTGGACCATCTATGGTGTCGTTGCGTCACAGTTTGGCGAGAATGGCGGTGAGCTTTCAGTTCCCGGTGGGAACCCGGTGGTGGTTAAGCAGTTCTTGAAGGACAACCTTGGCATCCGACATGACTTCCTGGGCTATGTTGTGCTCGTTCATTTTGCTTACATCATAGCATTTTTCTTCGTCTTTGGTTATTCCATCAAGTTCTTCAATTTCCAGAAACGTTAGCTCCAAAATCCATATGTATCCATTCTTTTTTAGTCGAAGTACATTCAGAGCTGCAGCAAAAGCTATTGTACATATAGTATATCATCATGGAGTTTGGAGTTCAAAACGGTCACTTGAAGGCCCGTGTGTGACAGATTCGATATGTTTCCGTGATTTCTTCTGCTGTTCTTTCTTAGCAGGAATGCATGATATATTTTTCGCAATGGTATTAGAGTTCTCGTACAAGTGTTATGAATTAATGACATGATTTTTTTTTTGTTTTTGTGTTGCAAGGTACGTAGGCGCCTCTAGAAACAAAACTATGAACTATTCCCCCTACACCTTTTTTAAAATGTTAAAATTGAATTTTGGCGTGAAGAGCAAAAATCACCCTCCAACAGTTCTCAAGATGCAAGTCCAATATTTTTGTCTCCCTGTCCAGTTTAATTGGCACAACAAAGGTACATTTAACATTTACATGACAAACAGCAAGACGAGATGTTATAAAACAGCCTAAAAACACATTAAAAAAAAAACAAAGAAGACTCTATCTTCAAGCTCAGTCCCTCCAAAATTCTATGGCGCATTCTTACTTCTTAATGCACATTTCTTTCTTTTCAATACACCTCTTTCTCTCTCTCTGTCTCATTTCCTGCACACTTATCTTTACCAACTTTTCTTAATCTCAACTCAAAAAAACTTTCCTTAATCTCAGTGTCAAAAAATAAAACATCATTTATATTAAGACAAAGGGAGTAGCAGCCAATGTAGATATACGGAGGGTCTACGTGTGCTCTAAAATCGATCTCATGCGCCTCCATCCCAACATGCATGTCCAATACGATATGGACCCGCTTATGGCTGTTGTGATATAGATTTAATTTTGGGAACCGGTTGTTGAGAATTGTTGGCGGAGAGGATAATTTAGCACCATGAACCACAATGATTATTTTTTATGCTCGAATGATCCTTCTCTCTCGTCCTTATCAGAGCCTCATTGCCGTCGTCGTTACAGGATTACATCAGGCCTAATTGGATTTTTTTATCAATTAAAATGACATAAGAATGTGATAGCAATGTTTTAAATTTATTACCGGCCAAGGGCAGTAGAACGAAAATCAGACGGTTGTTGTCTCTTTAGAAATTTTAATGAAATTTGGCTAAACTTATCAAAACTGGCCCGAAAATCGCTGGTAACATCAGATATTGGTCCCACACTGGTAAAACCGAAATTTGGCCAATTTCAGCCGAGAGTTCGAAAAAGAGGGGGAGAGTTGAAAGGTGAGGCGGGCGGGCAGCATCGCGTAGGAAAAAGCTATAGATCCGACTCTTTTGGTTCGACTTGCGTCCGAACTGATGATCTGAACGTGTGACATCGGTGTTGTGTTCTCATGCTTCGTCGTTGCGCTGGCCGTTCGGTCGTTCTGGTCGGATTATAGTGCCTCTCCAAAGCGTAGTGCCAGCGCGGGTAGGACTGCTTCCTGCTGGTGCGGGGAGGGAAGTTGGAGCCGACCAACTGAAGGCCAACTACCCACGCACCCACCAGCGGTCGTCTCCCTCCTTTGATCCAACTCAGGTTGGGCCCTGTCTCTCGCTCTCTCTCCCTGTCGCCCCCTTTACTCTTGATCCTTTCACTCATACTCCAGCTACGAGGAATTAATCGGATCGATCTGCTTCTGCAGCTACTGCTGCTACGAGGAATTATTCGGATCGAGCAAGAACCATTCTTGATTAATCCGTAAGAAGGAGAAAAGGAAGAGGATGATGGGATGGGGGGGCCGTGGTCAGGAGGCGGATTCCTTCTACCAGGTTCGCCCCGACTGCAGCCACAACGTTCCCAACACCAAGTTCAAGATCAAGGTGAGGTCCCTTCGTTTACGTATATTCATCTAGCTAGTTCAAGATCCGATTCGTATCGAGTGACCTCCGCTCCTCGGTTCCAGGCCGGGAAAACATTGAGCGTTCGGAAATGGCACGCTGCATTTACGCGTGAAGGCTGCCTGGACATCGCTTCTGTTCTAAGCCGCATCCAGAGAGGGGTACGGTACATCATTCATCCCAATCCACCTTACTGCTGCCTGCCACTATCTCGCTCATGAACATCAATCATTTCTCAATCTCTGTTAGGGTGTGCACCCCGCAATCAGGGGAGAGGTTTGGGAGTTTTTACTTGGTTGCTTTGATCCTGTGAGCACCTTAGATGAGCGGGAGCAGATTAGGAACAGAAGAAGGTAACCTCTCTCTACAACTAGAAACGACAACTTCTTTTGTGTGTACGCGCTAATTCCCTCAGTGAATGGCGATGATGACAGGATACAATATACTAGATGGAAGGAACAATGCAAAGAAATGGATTCTCATGTTGGCAGTGGTAAAATCATTACAGCCCCAATCATAACGGATGATGGTTTCCCGGTTAAGGATCCTTTGGTGTTTCTTGAGGCTACTTCAGACACACAAGGTACTTCAACTAGCAGTAGCAAAAGAAATGGAGGTGAGGTGGATGACTCCACAAACCGTGTGACAGATAAGCAAATCATTGACTGGAAGCTTACATTGCATCAAATCGGTAAGGTGCACAAATTGATTTCCTTGTCCCCGCTATCTGCTATTATGTTCTACTATGCCCTTCCTCAAGAACATTGCTTATTTTCCTTTTTATTTTTGGCATCATAGGCCTTGATGTATTACGCACTGACCGATCCATGTTATTTTATGAGAGCAAAGAAAATCTTTCAAAGTTATGGGATATTCTAGCGGTTTATGCATGGATCGACAAAGAAGTCGGTTATTGTCAAGGTGCAAATACCTCGTACTTGCACAATAGCCTCATTTATTGCATTTAAGCAAACTTACATACTTTTCTCCTTTTCACATCTGGAATAGGAATGAGTGATTTATGCTCACCGATGATAGTACTACTAAATGATGAAGCAGATGCATTTTGGTGCTTCGAGAGGTTGATGCGTAGATTGGTACATACTGCTTACCCATCTTTGGCATGAAATGTTTCCTTTTATTATATTTAATCACCTTCTACTTCATATCATGAAGCGCGGGAATTTCAGATGCACACAACAGTCTGTTGGGGTGGAAAACCAGCTTCAGCACCTTGCTTCTATCATTCAGGTGCTTGACCCAAAGTTGCATGAACACCTAGGTATGGTATGGAGACTTGTCAAAGTCAAACTTGTATCACCATTTGCTAGTTTTACACTATACCACCGTCCTAATTGACTCTGGAACACAGGAGCACTTGGCGGGGGTGACTATCTTTTTGCATTTCGCATGTTCATGGTATTGTTTCGACGTGAGTTATCATTTGGGGATTCATTGTACCTTTGGGAGGTAAGCAATACATCTTGACATATAGTGCGAAATCTAAAATATTCAACCATCCTGAATTTGTGGTTCGATATATAAACCAAGGCCATTGGGCTTGGCATAGTTTTTCACCCTTCTATGTGTTTTCATTCTCTTCTACAATTTCAGACCAATGCTTAAATATGCTGAAAATTGGTTTGACCATTGAAGCCGTCCAACACAGATCATGGTTCCCTTTGTTCGCAAGATGTGCCCATGAACGAAATGTTTGGTATCAGGTTTAAAAAAGTCAGATTTCAAAAGTTCACAAGTGCACAGCTGGTTGCAGTTTACTGATTGTCCCTCAAATTTCTAGTTAAACTAGGTCCCGCCCCGTTGGTGCTGGGTTGTATTGAAACTTTTTCTGGCATATTTGTGTCTCTATGCTTTTTAGGAAATATGTAGGCTATAACTTTTCTTACTTATATTTAATATATTAACCACAGTCCCCTACTGTATTCCCCTAAATAAATGACAAGTCATAGTCATGTATGACAATTTCTTGCGGAAGGGGCTGAGGCAGATATGATTATTTTCTGTTCTAAAAGTAAATTATACCGATGAGTATATGTATTAAGATAGACTTTTGCACCCATAGTTCACACAAATATTTTATGGCTTTTTTCGCAGTGTTCCTCCATGAAGTATGCTAATAGCATCTAAAACATCTACTGTATGAAACTTTTTGTAATGAAGCAATACAAAATATTCTATTGGTAAAATGTTTGAGGGAATTGCAAAACCGGACTCCTTTCCAAGTCCAATTCTTAAAATGGGCATCCGAACCCTTCTTTTTGCCCCTCTTTTCTAAGTCTGTTAGCACATCTCTTCTTTTACGAATAAATAAATAAAAAAAGGATTGGAAAATGGGGAAAGGACCATCCTTCCCTCCCTCATTCTCCCTCACACGAACAGAACCGTGCGGACTCTAGACGAGCAGGCTGTGTGAGGCAGGGGTAGGCGGCACGGACTGGATCGGCCGGGCGAGCGTAGGGGCAGGGGCTGGCGCGGCCTTGCTGTTGGCGTCCATAGCAACCGCGCAAGAGAGGCCAACCATTCCTCATCCAGTCCCGTTCGCTGGTGATGGCTCTTCGAGCTTCCCCATCACATCGGCATTGAAGGAGAATGGAGCAGAGAGGTCGACCATAGTAGAGTATGGAACTACATGGGTCTAGAAAAAGATGTACATATATGACTTAGCTTTTTTTAAGGATAATGTGGTGATTAGTTTTATAATGACGCGGCTCCACTAGGAGCCTTTTTTACCAACAGTATGGGAGATACATTTATCTTAAAATTTCTTGCAGAATACAACTTATAAGAACGTGAACGGAAGCTGAGTAAAAGATGGCTTGAAGCAACATGTCATCATTGGTAGCTAGCTATGGTACAGTAAGTACCCAGTAAAGCTGGCCCAACAGTTTCTGTAACCATCTATATGGTTTTAACCACGGTTTGGAAAGGAGTCAAAATAGTTACCACCAGTAGATGATCATGAGGTTAAGTGGGTTGGATACTCTCGCATATAGGATGGCAGTAATATGAACCTTAATCAACAAATTTGCCGTGGTTTACCGTGGTAACTAACTGTTCAGAGACAAGTCAGCCAACCATAATTAATACAAAACTTGTAAATAAAATCGTTGAAGACTGATATCACATTCTTTTAATTCTATCTGCAGATGATGTGGGCTCTGGAATATGATCCTGACATCTTCTCGACTTATGAAGAAACTGGGGCTGCAGCAAGAAAGATTGAAAGATTTAAACCGAAAGTAAAATCAATACGCCAATTCGGCAAGTATGAGAGGGAGAATATGAAGAATAGGGCAAATGACGATGATGGGCCTGTCCCTATTTCGGTTTTCCTGGTTGCTAGTGTTCTCAAAGAGAATAGTCCAAAGCTTCTGCAAGAAGCTCGAGGGATTGATGACGTTATTAGGGTAAGCTGGATCAAGACATTCCCTTCCTTTAATCTTTCTGTCCTCTCTTGTTTTAAAAGAAATTCATAGAGCTGCATTGCAGTTTTATACTATATGAACACGTGATATCATAAGTAGAACTCATTTAAGAAGGAAAATGGGAACACTGTTTAGAAGGTCATTGCAATTAGATTTGTTTCGGCTGTGAAAAAGGGGAGAATGATATGTATAAATATATTTTTAAAAAAGATAACACATGAATGACAACAGCGAAACCTTCTGTCCCAACATAGCCTAACATGACCAGCTTATTTTATATCTGAAGTTTTGCTTATGTTTTTTTTTACTTAATCCAGATATTAAACAATGTTAATGGCAATTTGGATGCAAAAAGAGCTTGTGCTGTAGCACTGAAGCTTCACAGGAAGTACCTTAAAAAGGTACTTTGTTATTTCCTTTCCTTTCGCAGTTTTTTCCTGGATAAGTTTGCAGCAAAATGTTATCCATTTTCTTCTTTCTGTAGAATGCTAAATTGTAAGCTTTATGGTAGCCGCAAATGCGACTGATAATCTAAATTATTGCCTTTTAGATTGAGCTGACCAGAAGGTGGATAATTCTTGCAGTTGCAGGGAAAGAGGACCTAACATCACATGGATGCCGTCAGGCCGAGGTGTATGTGGGACTTAGCACGGCATCCTGAAATAGGACATGTAGCCTACTTATTTGCAGCATTTGGCTCGCAAAGTGACCCCTGGAGATTGCCACGACTCGTGGCCTTTTTTTTTTTTTTTGGTTGCATGTCTAGGTCAGGAATAAGACAATGCTGACATTTCATTCTAATTCCATGATCTCAATTTATGTATTGAATGAAGGTGTCCCCTGAATTGATTGTATAGTCAGGAATAAGACAGTGCTGACATTTCTTGTTCACTAGTATATTGTAGTTTAACAGTTCACGAATTTGATTTGAAGAGGATTTGGATATACTTTGAGAAATGTATACCTTTCTGATGCGCAAGGGAGACGTCATAAAAATAAAATGGTATGTGGCTGCTGGGATTAGAGCCCAGGTCTCCACGGCCACAACGTGGAATTCTCACCACTAAACTACAGCCACTTCTGTGCACATGCTGCGCTTTATAAAAATAACAGCTCATAAAGAAGGTTGCCTCCCGGCCGAGACGATAAGGTAGGCAGGCTTGCGTTGCGTGCTCTGTGGGGGCAACCCGAAGCAGAGAAGCCTCTGATTCCTGGCTTGCAATCTTGGATTAGCAATGGATCAGACTCAAGCCACCTCTCCTTTTCCTTTGGGCTGGGTTCTCCTTTCGTCAACTTTTATATGGATCCACCTCCTCTTCAGCTTTCAGTGATGAGCAGCCAGACGAGAGGAAGTAGTTAGTTAATTAATGAGTTATTAACAGCTATAAGCAGTTTTACCAGAGCAGCTGGCCACCAATGAGCAGCCGCGCCCGGCGCATCGCCCGGCGCACCAGGGACAGCTGTGTCGCCGTCTGCGCGAACACCTTGTGCTCCATCCTCTTGGGCCTTGTACTCGTCGCCGTCGTCGTGCTCTTCGTCCTCTGGCTCAGCCTGCGCCCGCACCGCCCCCGCTTCAACATCACCTCCCTCTCCATCTCCGGCGGCCTCGACGCGGACTCCAGCCCTGTCGGCGCCAGCCTCGCCTTCAACGTCACCGACCGCAACCCCAACCGCCACATCGGCATCTACTACGACACCACACACGCCTCCGTCCACTTCTACGACGCGCTCTTGGCCTCCGGGCCGGCCTTCGCGGCCGGCTGGTACCAGCCCAACAAGACCACCACCTCCATCACCGGCCTTCTCGACGTCGTCGGCCCCACAACCACCGACACCTCCTGGCTCTCCTTCTCCGCCGCCGTCCAAGCCGGGCGCGTCCCACTGCGCCTGGAGCTCACCACGGCCATCCGTTTCAGAGTCAGCGACGCCCTCCACTCCGGCCGCCAGAAGATGCACGTCAGCTGCGACCTGCTCGTCGGCGCCGACGGCAACCTGCTACCGGAGTCCGTGGGCGCCTCCTGCGACAGATACATCTGATTAATTCCGAAGAACAGCAGCAGATACCAGCATATGTCTTGTAGTATGTAGTATGTAGTACATATGGAGGTGGAGGGATGCGTGGCTAATTACTTAACCATTGCCCTTTCACAGGCTCACAGCACAGAACACCATTGATCCTCCGTTTCTCTTTAATTAATTTCTCTGTGATGGTTTCCGTAAAAAAAATAATTTCTCTGTGATTGATGGATTTCGGTTTCATCTTTAACGAGTGCATGTGCATGTAAGGAGTCTAATTATTATCAATGCATGTTGATGATCTAAAAAATGTTGAGGAGAGATGGAATATGAGAAATGCTACAGTGACGCAATGTATTCATGTAATTCCCACTCACAAGTATTGATAAGGAAAACTTTTAGCTTTGATTAGAAAATGCATTGATTAGTTTAGGTGACACGTCAGATTTTTTTAAAACTTGAATCAATGATGAACCAATAACGTGATGCCATGTCACCCATATGAACGCACATACGCAAACCTTACACCTATGAGCATCGTCGAAGACTGAGCCAGCAAATCCACGAAATTGACGAAGTCACCACTAGCGCCTGTCACGTCGCTTATCGCTGAAAGCACAAAGCCGTTAAATCTGCCTTAGCCACTAGGCTAAGACACTTTCACACTCAATCAACATAAATGAAGTTCCTTAAAAAAAAACATAAATGAAGTTCCAACGTGCAAGCGGGGCATAGAATGGATTAAACCTTGCAACTCTACTGCCCAGAAAGAGAGAAGAAACGTTTTCCCTTTGGGCCGCGAAAGGCCGTCCGCCCCTTTACCCCGCAGGGCCCAGAGAGAGGGAGAGAGCGGTTGGTCCTCTCCTCACCCCCCCCGCCCCTCTCCTGCCGTTTTTTTTTTTTACAAAAAGGTCCTTCAAATCAACCCCGGTCCCCTCACGCGCGATGCGTGTTCGAATCCACCCGCTCCTCCCTTCTTCTCCTCCCTCCGAGCCACCGCTCGCCGCCTTCCGACCGCCGCTCGCCTCCTTCCTTGGTCCAGCGCCGCGCCACCTAACCGGCGCTCCCCGCTGCCTCCGCATCCACGACTCCCCTCGTTGGAGGCCGGGCCGCTCCTCT
>LAPY01001860.1:2284-18686 GCA_000970635.1 Eragrostis tef | reverse complement strand
TGGTTCGCCCCGCCCCGCGATCCAGCCCCATGCCCTAACCCTAGTCGTCGGGCCGGCGGCTTGTGCGCGCAACGGCCTCAAGCTGCACGGCGGCGGGCGGCGTTCCTGGGTGGCTGCGCGCCTCGGAGGCGGTCGAGGTCGCAAGCTGGCGCTAATGCTAATTACCTCCCCGCGCGCGACCTCGACCCGCTCTTCGCCTACCCCTCCGCGATCCTCGGCCGCGAGGGCGCCGTCATCTGCAACATCGAGCGGACGAGTCGCTTCCGTGCGGAGTTACCTCAACGACCTGCCTTCTTCCTCGACAACACTGCCGTGAAGGTTCCGTCCCCTCCCCCGCCCCCATCACCTGCGATCTGTTTCTAAATCTCTTACCCGCTACTGCTGTAGACTAGTAGGATCTACATGGTCTAGCTGCTTGTGTTGAATTAGACGACAACTGGGTGTTGCACTGTATCAAGGTTGTTAATTCGTACACTACAATGTCAGTTTGCCATGCTTGGGAAGCTAGAATTAGACGACAACTGAACTGGGTGTATTGCACTGTATTCTCTCTCTCGGTTCTGTGATGATGACAAATCAAGGTTGTTAGTTCGTATGCTACAATTTGCCATGCTTGGGAAGCTGGGTTTTGCGCCTTACTCTCTGTAATAATTTTGTCATTTTCAATTCATTTCAATCTTTATTGTGAAGAGTGGTAATATCTCCAAATAGTGAAGCTCATTTTATCAGCTAGATTCTGTCGTGCATTTGAAGGAAAATGATGTTAGATCTGTGACCATTATGCACATGATTGCTGTTTAGGCTTCAACTACAGGTCAGAATAACATGATGATTTTCTCGGATAAATCCTGAATAAATTTCTGTTATGCAGTTAACGTTGCAATATATATTGGAGCATCCATCTTTTTCTGCACAATGCAATTGTCTATCTGCGAAAATTGTGTCGATGTCAGGTAAACGAGATGGATAAGAATTTCAGCATTATTTGTTACCTGCATTTCCTAAATCTTTGTTTCACATGTTATTATGTGCTTGGTAAAAATCTTTCCATCAGAACTGATGGTGTTTGCTTTTGCAGAAATAAAATGTAAATCAAAGAGGGAAAAGGTTTTTTCTGCTTGCAAATATTGGCGAAAGAACGGCTGCGCAGCAAGGGCATCCTTTGGTAAGATACATGCTTGTTGAAGATTTTGGTAAATATCAAGTTCATGTATGCACTTCTGATGAAACCTGATCCTAAGCTGGCATAGTACCATGTTTTTGAGGTGTCGGCTAGGCGACGCCTAGGCGTTGTGGCAGGGGTGGGTCGCCACGGGACGCCATAGAGTTTTAGTTACGCCACAGTGCCAGGCGCTGTGGTGGGGGTGGGGTCGCCACAGGACGCCACAACGCCTCAAAAACATGGGCATAGTATAATAGGGCAGCTCTGCGACAACAATCTCGTTACTCACCTCATATTCGAGATAGGATTGTGATTTATTTGCTTGTTGTTTATCATCAATATTGGTTTGAGGTACATTAGCTCTAATATTGTAGATTAATTCCATTTCCCCCACTGATTTTGGTAGATACAAATTAAAAATTGCATCCAGATAGCTTCCTTACTAATTAGGTATTGATCAAGGTTCACAAAACTGTATTGTGAGATGATAGCTAGCTTTGTATATTTTTTAATGATACTGCATCAAGTGGACAGAGATAAGTTAAACTGGTAGTGGGGAAGGTATATGCTAAAGCAGACAAACTTCCTGCATTAACCATATGATACCTGAATTATATTATTAATGCATTTCAAGGGTGATCGTTAGGGTAAGATCACTTTCATATCTGCTCGGAATTTGTTTCTTTTTCAGTACGCGACCCATATTACTAATTTATGATAATAATGGAAATGTGGTCTTTTTATCTATTATTTTAATATATTCAGTATCTAGTAATATACATTGACATTTTCGCATTGTGTAAGACCTGCAGGGGGATGATGGAAGAGAAAAAGAGAATGAGGAAAAAGTTTCTAGCCAAGTGGCTGAAAGAGAATATTTTGAGATTAGGCTCCACTTTTGTCAAAATAGAGCGGCAATGTTCCCCCAGAGTGGATATTCTTCCACAGGAATACGTGGATAATAAACTATCAAGTTACAGGTTTGTGTTTTAAACCTTATTCTGACTGCTGACATGCTATGATACTTTTTCGAAAATGAAACTGCCAGATGGCTATTTATTGGGCATCATAGGTGCTTCATTGATGACGCAGTACCTGCCAATCAACCACAACTAACTGCTTTAAAATATAGCAGTCTCCTTTTCTCTGTGTATTCAAGATTAAGAAATATAAGCAACTTAAAAATTCAAGCAATTTTTTTTCATGAAAAATGGAACAATAAGACTAAATATGGAAACAGCCAACTCAACACATCCAATATTTGATGAAACCATGCATGCTATTTTTCGTTCAGTGGCCCATGAAGTTTTATCTGCCACAATCATATTACACATGCATATACGACGATTGGAGACTGAATGAACGCATATGAAAAACCTAGTTCACTCTGCCTCTAAACCAATTGAACTCACAGGAAGACTAATCATTCAAGTCACACAATGAAGGGAAGTGGACCAGGGAGATGATAACCTAGAGATCTTAGCGAGTGCGCTAAATCTTGTGAGGTTTGGTAAGATACATGCTTGTTGAAGATTTTGGTAAATATCAAGTTCATGTATGCATTTCTGAAGAAATCTGATCCTAAGCTGGCATAGTATAATAGGGCAGCTCTGCGACAACAATCTCGTTACTCACCTCATATTCGAGATAGGATTGTGATTTATTTGCTTGTTGTTTATCATCAATATTGGTTTGAGGTACATTAGCTCTAATATTGTAGATTAATTCCATTTCCCCCACTGATTTTGGTAGATACAAATTAAAAATTGCATCCAGATAGCTTCCTTACTAATTAGGTATTGATCAAGGTTCACAAAACTGTATTGTGAGATGATAGCTAGCTTTGTATATTTTTTAATGATACTGCATCAAGTGGACAGAGATAAGTTAAACTGGTAGTGGGGAAGGTATATGCTAAAGCAGACAAACTTCCTGCATTAACCATATGATACCTGAATTATATTATTAATGCATTTCAAGGGTGATCGTTAGGGTAAGATCACTTTCATATCTGCTCGGAATTTGTTTCTTTTTCAGTACGCGACCCATATTACTAATTTATGATAATAATGGAAATGTGGTCTTTTTATCTATTATTTTAATATATTCAGTATCTAGTAATATACATTGACATTTTCGCATTGTGTAAGACCTGCAGGGGGATGATGGAAGAGAAAAAGAGAATGAGGAAAAAGTTTCTAGCCAAGTGGCTGAAAGAGAATATTTTGAGATTAGGCTCCACTTTTGTCAAAATAGAGCGGCAATGTTCCCCCAGAGTGGATATTCTTCCACAGGAATACGTGGATAATAAACTATCAAGTTACAGGTTTGTGTTTTAAACCTTATTCTGACTGCTGACATGCTATGATACTTTTTCGAAAATGAAACTGCCAGATGGCTATTTATTGGGCATCATAGGTGCTTCATTGATGACGCAGTACCTGCCAATCAACCACAACTAACTGCTTTAAAATATAGCAGTCTCCTTTTCTCTGTGTATTCAAGATTAAGAAATATAAGCAACTTAAAAATTCAAGCAATTTTTTTTCATGAAAAATGGAACAATAAGACTAAATATGGAAACAGCCAACTCAACACATCCAATATTTGATGAAACCATGCATGCTATTTTTCGTTCAGTGGCCCATGAAGTTTTATCTGCCACAATCATATTACACATGCATATACGACGATTGGAGACTGAATGAACGCATATGAAAAACCTAGTTCACTCTGCCTCTAAACCAATTGAACTCACAGGAAGACTAATCATTCAAGTCACACAATGAAGGGAAGTGGACCAGGGAGATGATAACCTAGAGATCTTAGCGAGTGCGCTAAATCTTGTGAGGCTCTTCTTAATTCTTGTGGATCCGGCATGTGGACTTCCGCTGATTGCCGGGATTCTAAGAGGAGGAAGACCCTCCCCTTACCGTGAGGGGGAAGCAGATCCTCACAACGATGCCTAACCCCTGAATGGAAAGAACACATACGGCAAACTGACACACAAGAACCGTTACATTTGTCAGATTGATCTGCCCGAACGTTATTGGAAGGGAAGATGTTAAGTTTAGGATCCCATACCATCTTTTTTTTTGGTTTATGGAAGAGGGGACCCCACCACGAATGTTCCTCCATATTCATTGTGGTCAAGTGGCCTGCACCACCAGTACGACCCCAAATTCATATATAAAGGTATTTTTTTACTCAAATATAGTGTTACATGCATGGGGCAGTCTATGAATTAAAATATACATCCCTCACAAGTTTACAGTCCATCAACACTCATTTATTATGGACTGCACATTCACATGTATATAGGTCAACGCAGCAAGTCTGAATAATTGCATGGTCTCAATGCATGTCCAAAGGTCACAACTCATAAATTAGTCTTTTCAACCATAACACAATACACACTGTTCCTGCACACAAGGTTGCCAATCTAGAACACTCAAAACTGAGGTTGCTGCAACAAGAGGTTTCCAACCCCATAACGATTCATACACCATCCATGTTGGTAAGTACCTGGGGACAAAATTCATTATCAGTAATCTGTTAAATAAATTGCAGGTGTGTACTAGAGGACAAGATTTTTTATCAGTAAACTGTTAAATAAATTGACGTTGCACTTATAGGAACTGTATGCAAGAATGGCACATATTTAACTTGAATTAGCAGGAAAACCATGTACATCAACTTTCACTGTACACAAGGTGCACAAAGCTGCAAGAGCGATCTCAAATACATGTAAAAGAGCCCAAACTTCATGTGCATGCCCTTGTTTTTATGGTGTTGCCTAGGCGTCCAGGCCCCAAGGTCGCCACAAGGATGCCTTAGGTCATAGTGTTGCCTAGGTGGCAAGAAACCCCGTGGTAGCCACAAGACGCCTCACTAACTTAATGTTTAGTGCAACTAGGTAGCTCAGTTTGCAGGAAATTTATGCGACACTTTCAATTGTTAGAATCATTCTGCTGACAGTTTATTTTCAATACATAGTTACACACAAAGTTCTTCTTGTATTTATTCCATTGTCATGCAGGTTGCTATCTCATCTTTTGGTTGCGGATAATTTCTGTGGGGGCAACAACTAGGAGTGCTGTAACTCTAAATGTTGGGACATTCCTTGATATCTGAGTTGCATAGGTAACTATGGTTTTATTTTTTGTCGTTACAGCTTTCTGCAATATAACCAGTATATCATTTGTGCTAACTGCTGTAGTATAGTAGATTCTGAATTCAGAACATCGTTGATGCTCCTGTATCAATTTTGTGTTGTGACCTTGTAGTCCCACTGTTGCAGCATTTGATATCCTTGTATTTTTGTTTGTTGTCTTTTTGCTGGTCTTTGTTACTCTCTCAATTCCAAAATATGAGCATTTCTGGCTATGGAGGGAGTATGTTGCTGCTGCCGATTTTGAGAAGACAATCAGCGTGATTGCCTTGTTCCCAGTTTTATTGCTCCCTTATCATTAGCGTGAATCGTGCGGATGACATTCTGATTCATTATGTAGTTCTGATAATCACGTGTAATATCATTTCATGTTTCTTGTCAAAAATAGTAAATGATGTTATCCTCGTTTGGAACAATATTTTATGACTGTCTAGTCTTCATGGTTGCGTTGGATAGTTGCAGTTGCTTTGTGAAGTATCGCAGGAGGATATCTCAAGGCCATGATTTTATAGTAGTGTCACACTGATATTATTTAGGCAGGGTGGTAAAAAGCTTCCAAGATTATTATGTTCGAGCACTGCTTCAATAATGTTAAAACCGCACTATCTGTTTTCATATTCTTTATACGCAGCTTAATATAATTATTGTAATGCTTATGTCACTGTTTATTCTCGGGCTCAAAGAATACAAGGGACTGGCCAGGTTTTTTTAATTAAGCTAAGGTTGTTGTTGGACCAGTGTTTACCTCTGCCTTAACTTTTTATTACGATGCTTCCAAATCTTGTACTTAGTGCGCCATAAATTTCTGCAGGGTCATTTTTTCTCTCTATTACTTCCCGCTGTTTGTGCAAGATGTAACAGGGCATGCTTAACAAGATGCACATACGAGATGATTCTTTTTGAAAATGGGTGAGTAATTTCTAATAAGTGATATGGATTAAACTTTTTTGACGTGAACTATGTTTTTTCTTCAATTAAAAAAGGTTAGAGCTGTAGAAAAAGAGTGGCCTCCCTAAAGGAGGTCAGTGAAAAAAGAAAGAAGAAAATTAGGTTAGTACAAGGTTATGTAAGTTTTCTTAGCCATTGTACACCATTTGATTTCATTCCTTCTGGAGCCCTGCGAAGGTGGAGAAGGGCGTGCTTTCGAATTTCACAATCCAAAGGTTGATTGTTTTGGTTCTGGCCATAAAAAATCTTCCCGTTTCTTAGCTTCCAAATTTCCCAATGTAATGGTCTCATGAAAAAAGCATCATGGAAAGTTCCTCCAGATTAGGGATGGCAATGGGTTACCCATAGCTCGAAACCCGACGGGTTTTTACTCTACTAGAGCATGGGTTTGGGATGCTTTCTTCCCTCACGGGTTTGTTCGTGGGTCTTTTTTCTCACCCATTGGGTACTGGGTATGGGGGTGTTTCTTTATACCCTATACCCATTTACCCATGGGTCTCCATAAAAACTTTTGACATGTGGTGTCGGTGTGTAGTAACCGTCTGACTAGTAAATTTAGACTGCGCGCTTGGTTGATTGGTGGATTAGAAAGAGACAACGATGTATACTGGTTTAGGCGAGAACGCCCTACGTCTAGTGTGGTGGTTCAGTTCATGTTGCTTGTAGCAGTGGTTACATGCTTGGCGAGAGAGGGATGAGCTACCAAGTCTCTAAGTGTTGTGTGCGTGAGCGTGTGTGATGAGAGCAATGGTGCGCGAGTTGCGAATGAGTTGGTCCCCTTTCTCCTTCGCCTGTCTTCCCTTTTATCCGGTCAAGGGAGAGCACGACTCACAATGGAGGGAAGGAGAAGAAGAAAGGAAAAGAGAGAAAACGTGCGTGAATTGTGCCGAAGCCGCCCACCTTCTCCATCTCCGCGGACGATGAGGACGATGACGTTGGAGGCTGGCCAATTGGGGTGTCGCTGTTTCTGACTCCTGAGTCCTGTTACGACCCTGTGCGCCATAGAGGCGAACCATGACGACGCGTCCGCTGAGCACTGTCAACTGTTACCCCGAGACGTGCGGGTACCGTGGATTACGTTGTGGGATGGGTCAAAGCTCTCATGTTTCGTGTGATTGCATTAAAGTCGGCCTCAACCATTCCCTGCCGACCCATTCGGAGACTTTTTGCCTCGCAGGACTCGGGCGAGGGGCCCCCCATGCGTGGGCCTCGCGTCCGACCCCGAGAGTCGGACAAAAGCCTCGCCTGGGTCGGATTAGATGCCACGTGGCGTCATCTCGGATGAGTCTGAGGAGAGTGCGCTCGACTCTACTACTTGCCAGCCCCGCTCGAGTCCGTGAAGCGGAGATCCTTGCGAAGAGGTCGACTGTGCTCCACGGGGGTCGGACGCGTCAAACTTTGTATTCCCGAGGTCGGGTGTCAAGCCCTTAGCTATCTTTGAGTCATCGTAATTAGCCGCTAATTCCCACATGTGGTTCAAAGTACCAATATATTAATAAAATTGGTGTAAAGGAAAGCAAACATGTATAAAATCCTATACTCAATTTCTTTTGTTGTCCCCACACTACAATAGTCATCAATGTTATGACATAACTGCCATCTCATGACTCATCCAAAGAAAGGCATGGGACTACAATACTCATCAATGTTATGACATCACTGCCATCTCATGACTCATCCAAAGAAAGGCATGGGTGTGGGCGTTAGAGGCTGGAGATGATAGTATCATCACTGGTTGTAATCAATTTCGATGAAATAACATGATCATATCTATCTCTTTCTCTCTGTTTCTCTTTGTCGTGCTATAGATTGATGGGTATGGGTCACCCATTGGGTACCCATTAAACTATCTCCAACAGGTGACCCAAAGGGTCATTTAAACTCAAAATGGGTCTTAGGGCGGAGTCTGAAGGGATTACCACGGCGGCGGGGGATGAGGAGGAGGGGCTCCAGCGACCGGGCAGCTGCGGCGCGCGGGGCCGGAGAAGGGATGCGAGGAGGAGCGAGGACCCGGCGCAGCGGAGCGCGTGGAGGGGCGCATCGGGCGCCGACTTGTTCGTCTTCTCCATTGCTGGCAGGCGGCTTCTCTCGAAGGTTCAACGAGCCAAGGAAGAAGAAGGCATACCTTTTTAGGTGTTCCTTTGGAGATGCAAGGTTTTTGGTCTATTATGTTGAAGCTTTTCAACATCCAATTTGGTTTTTGGGTCTCTGGAACTGTTGGTGACAGTCTTACCCATGTGGGTATGGGTATGGGGAAGATTTGAGACCCGCGGTGGGTATGGGCGTAGGTGACGGGGAACTTTACTTATGGGTATGGGTAAGTTCCTCTGTCCCCCAGCGGGTATTGTACCCATTGCCATCCCTACCCCGGCTTCATTATTCCATCGTACATGTAATTTCTGCCAACATCTTGCTGCAGATGGGCACTGAAAAAATAGATGGTCTTTAGTTTCATCTGCCTGCCTGTCACATGACACGGTGACATTTTTGTACTATGTCTCATCTTCCAATATTGCACCTCGCTATTCCTCGGAAGATAACATTTAATCTTAGGACATACTTCCACCAAAAGGATCCAACTTCTTTAGTTCCATGAGGTTACTTCATTGCAAAAAATATGTTAACTTTTGCCTCATCCAACTTCTCTAGATCCATGAGGTTACATCGTTCCGCCAAAAGGATCTAACATTTAATCACTCAATTACATTGTTGCAAAAAATATGTTAACGGTTGCTTCATATTGTGTTATCATTTCTTCTTTGTTTGCGGATGCTTTTTGGGCTAATAGACTATGTATGTGCAGGCTGCTTAACTGGGCCATTCTTAATTTGGAATTCGTGCTGATCAGCTGATGCAAAGATCCTTCAGTAAACTATAATTTGAAGACAAATAATGTTGATACTCTTGAGTGTGCTGTTAAGACTGGCCAGGTGGCAATGTAGACTTCTATGTAAGATGGAATCATGGAAGGCGTAATAGGGTTCCTGAAGCACTTAAATTTCTTGATATAGCATACTTCAGAAAAAGGAATGGCTGGTTTTTAGGTATGCAACACTAAACCATAAGATACCTCTCCTACATTCTCTATAGAAGACTACAAATTTTTTTGTACGGTTGGATTGATTTGCTTTGATATTTATTTATTAAATGAAAGAAAAAAGTTTAGGGGGTTGTTTTATTATTTCTTGATCAGCTACTTTTCTAAAGGACAGGATTCATGAAATAGAATATGGAGTCTGGGACCCCTATTGGTTTGAATTCGCCAACTAGCTTCAGTGTGAAAACGTTTTTATTTTGTACTGCGTGTTCCAGTTGATGTGCAGACGCTGCCAGCATGCTTTGCTGAATGGGCAGCTAAAGAAAAGGCGGTATGCAGTCTCTTTTTTTTTTGTTCAGAGAGCACAGTTGTAGTCATTGTTTTCCAGCTTATGTTCTTTTTTTTTTCTCTTTACAACGTTTCTGGTGTTCAGTCTATCCATCAAAATTAGCCCATGCAAAGACTCTAAGCTTGTTTGAGCACTTTGAGGCATGTTGTTAGCCGAAAAGAATTTCTTATGCTTATTTGTGAAGCAAATAGATACAGTGAAGAAAGGCCTACAGTTGTTAGGCCATATGTAAAATCTCTTCCGTGCAAGGATCATATGCATAATATGGTGCGTATATGCAACAAAAACTTTGCATTGTTGTTTTGGCCATATACTTTTCTAGTATTTCTGATGTAAAGGTTCTGTTTATCCCCCTTGCATAAAAAAGGCTCTATCTCTTTTGTAGTGGGACTTTTGGGTTTGAAATACGTCTATTGACAAAGCAATATAGGTTCCTGTATTTTGGCTCTTCTATTCTGTAAGTGTAGTTAACATTTTTAAGACTGCGTGTGTTACTTAATTCTTATGGTCAGATCCATATTGGGTTTGATTGGTCTGCAGTGATATTGATAAGTTTGTGTGCCTACTTTGTTACAGATATTCTGGAACTGAACGAGCCATATTGTCTGCAATACCTCAATTTATAAAGTCATTGCACCCAGGGTAAAAAGGAATTTTCAGGAGTGAAGCCAGTTTGTACTCTCTTTCTTCTATCTGTGACTTATATTTTTTGTTCATTCGTCTCCTTGATTCTTTTGCCTTCTTTTATGCTACATTCTTTAAACGTTTCTACTCTTTACTTGGAGAAGTCAGTATAGAGGGCTTCATGCATGCTTCTGCATTGGGTGCCCCTTTTCACGTTGTAACACTTATAAGTCTTTGAATCTCATCATGTTGCAAACGAATCAAGGATTTCTCCCTGCAATAAACTATACACAAATGATCACGTGTCAGAAAATTGAGACAATCATTCTAATTGTATGTACAGAAGAATCGTTCTTGTTATGTCTAATCTCCTACCTGCAGAGTTGTCTTATTGTTAAACTGCTGTTTTTCTTTGAAAGCCAAAAATTGGAGTGATTTAGCTGATAGTTTTATATTAGAGTTATTACTGCATTGTGAAAGTGGATCCCTGTGCTGCGATGAGAATTGAAAATTACATGCTAAATGCAGTTTGTCTTGAGCCTGGCGGACTTAGGTGCATCGCTAGTATAGTTTTTGACATGTTACATTCTATTTATTTGCGATTGGGATACCCTTAACCATAACGCCTTTCAAATTGTTGCTATATGACAAGCAGAAACATATACTCGTTTTTGTTCTTCAGGAGACATGGATTTGCGATTGGATTTTTACTATTGTTTGCTATCTGCTTGTCATGGATCACATGGATTTGTGTGCATATCATCCATCATAGGTAACCATTTTTGACTTTTTCATTTTTGTTTTTCACTTGCCAAAGTTATGTACTGCGCTCTGAAGTGTATTACATTTGCAGGTATATTATACAGGAAGTACACGAATACACTAGGACTAACCTTTTGTTGAAAGTAAAAACGAAGTGGAGTGCTCTGTATTTTCTTTCCTCATTCGCCAAGAAATCATGCAAGAGCCACGGCTGAGGCTGACCTTTTGAGCAGTTACGGTTTCTATCTTTTGTTGAAAGTAAAAACGAAGGAGAGTGCCCGTATTTTCTTTCCTCTTTCACCAAGAAATAATGCAAGAACCACGTTCTGCTGACCTTTTAAACAGTTACAGTTTCTATTGTTTTTTGTTTATCTATGTTTCTTTAACTTTTCCTGCGTGCGCTTTAATTGGCTCCATGACCACTAAAAAGGTTTTCATTTTTCCATTGAAAACTCAACTTATAATTCGTGACTTGACCGATAACACCTGATCTAGAAAGTGACAACGACAATGCTCCACCAACGACGCTGGTTAACAACGATCGACCGACAACATTTGGTTGGCATTGCTCGATTGACAACGGTTGACTGAGAATGTCTGGTCGACAACGACTGACCGACAAGGCTCCACTGACAACGCCTGGCCGACAACGCTCGACCGACAACACCTGGCCGACAACGCTCGATGGACAATGCTTGATCGACAATACCTCACGGATAACACTCGACCGAACGCCTGACCAAAAATGCTCAACTGACATTGCCTGGTCGATAATGACAGCGTCTTATTGACTATCACGTAACGTACCATGCCAAACCCTTGCATTGTAGGAGCTATGTTTTCCCAACCCTTACAAATCACACGTTTTTGTCAATGCATATTTGGTTCGACGACAATGCCCCACTAAGAATTACAAAGTTGGACCATGCTTGAAGAATAGAGCTATACGAAATCTCTTAAAATAGATAATCTTGTAATCATAGACAAATATAATGTCCAAATGTTACTTCGTATCGGTCTCACTACATAAACACAACCCATTTTAAATCATTTAGGAAGCATATACATCTATGACAACATCATCTATTTTAAGAGATTTCATACAAAACATTTTAATGAACATAATGTCCAAACATCACTTGGTATCGGTCTTACTACATAATGTCCAAAGGGGAACTGAATATCGATGGATGACAGCAACTGAATATCTCAGCCAACAGATTGCTAAGCACGTAAGCAACCTTGGCCGTGGATCACCTAAGCAACCTTCCACCGACATTTTATCATGGTAAACAAATCTGCATATAACCATATTGTAACAATGTCATAACAGTAACAAGATTGGAACCACATCTGGCAAATGACATCACTTGCAAAAGGAACATTCAACACTCAATGGACATCATCTTTTTTTGAACAGATAATGGACATCCGTTTGCTATCTGCTTGTCATGGATCACATGGATTTGTGTGCATATCATCCATCATAGGTAACCATTTTTGACTTTTTCATTTTTGTTTTTCACTTGCCAAAGTTATGTACTGCGCTCTGAAGTGTATTACATTTGCAGGTATATTATACAGGAAGTACACGAATACACTAGGACTAACCTTTTGTTGAAAGTAAAAACGAAGTGGAGTGCTCTGTATTTTCTTTCCTCATTCGCCAAGAAATCATGCAAGAGCCACGGCTGAGGCTGACCTTTTGAGCAGTTACGGTTTCTATCTTTTGTTGAAAGTAAAAACGAAGGAGAGTGCCCGTATTTTCTTTCCTCTTTCACCAAGAAATAATGCAAGAACCACGTTCTGCTGACCTTTTAAACAGTTACAGTTTCTATTGTTTTTTGTTTATCTATGTTTCTTTAACTTTTCCTGCGTGCGCTTTAATTGGCTCCATGACCACTAAAAAGGTTTTCATTTTTCCATTGAAAACTCAACTTATAATTCGTGACTTGACCGATAACACCTGATCTAGAAAGTGACAACGACAATGCTCCACCAACGACGCTGGTTAACAACGATCGACCGACAACATTTGGTTGGCATTGCTCGATTGACAACGGTTGACTGAGAATGTCTGGTCGACAACGACTGACCGACAAGGCTCCACTGACAACGCCTGGCCGACAACGCTCGACCGACAACACCTGGCCGACAACGCTCGATGGACAATGCTTGATCGACAATACCTCACGGATAACACTCGACCGAACGCCTGACCAAAAATGCTCAACTGACATTGCCTGGTCGATAATGACAGCGTCTTATTGACTATCACGTAACGTACCATGCCAAACCCTTGCATTGTAGGAGCTATGTTTTCCCAACCCTTACAAATCACACGTTTTTGTCAATGCATATTTGGTTCGACGACAATGCCCCACTAAGAATTACAAAGTTGGACCATGCTTGAAGAATAGAGCTATACGAAATCTCTTAAAATAGATAATCTTGTAATCATAGACAAATATAATGTCCAAATGTTACTTCGTATCGGTCTCACTACATAAACACAACCCATTTTAAATCATTTAGGAAGCATATACATCTATGACAACATCATCTATTTTAAGAGATTTCATACAAAACATTTTAATGAACATAATGTCCAAACATCACTTGGTATCGGTCTTACTACATAATGTCCAAAGGGGAACTGAATATCGATGGATGACAGCAACTGAATATCTCAGCCAACAGATTGCTAAGCACGTAAGCAACCTTGGCCGTGGATCACCTAAGCAACCTTCCACCGACATTTTATCATGGTAAACAAATCTGCATATAACCATATTGTAACAATGTCATAACAGTAACAAGATTGGAACCACATCTGGCAAATGACATCACTTGCAAAAGGAACATTCAACACTCAATGGACATCATCTTTTTTTGAACAGATAATGGACATCCTTTTTAGACACAAATGACATCACAAAAGCCTGTATCAGACTAACCTGCATCTTTGTTTAGAGAATCAGACTCTTTACTTCCATGCTGATGTAATTATACAAACATCATGTGATATATGAATCTACTACGTACCAGTAGCTATCAGCAATAAGCAATAGAAAAGTAAAGGGTTCTAGTCCTAGAATTCTGAGGTGGCTAGATGCATATTAGTTATAAAGTCACGATTGCAGAAGAAAACACTAGATATTCTTAAATGAGATTCGAATAGAATTTCAACACCATTTAAATTCTCATTGAGAAAGCTTACCCTTTTCCAGTTATTTTTTTTTCTCATTAGCATATTACTGAAGCAAAAGTAAACTGAGAAGATGTAAAGTTATTATGTAATGGTCATTCCAGCAGATGGTCTTCCCTCCAGCAGTCTCAATTGCAAAACATAAAAGACACAATTAGCTATTCAAAAATACAGATTAATTGAACTCAGGTTTGATTGCACCTTGTAATACAAAGCAATGGCTCCTTGCCTTCCATCGACAGAGCCAAAGTTCCACAGTGGTAACCAGGTTGTTTTCATGGTGGTCAAAAGAGACAAGTGCCTCTAATGGTGGTGGTGTGCAGCACTACTATTCTTCCCTAGAGAGTTGAGTGCTGCCAACATTACATACCTTGAAACATGCTGTCTGACTTTTCATATAGGAAGCTTCCGATCCGAGGGCCACAATAACATAATTATTACAGCCAATATTTCTTAAAACCCACTACTAATTCAATGCAACTGGTGAAGAGCTAGTTTTCCAAAACCCATCCTGCAAATCAAATGAGATTGGTAAAGAGAGTTTGTTGTCCAAATGATCACAGCCACATAAACAATTACATCATATTTGAAGACAATGAAACTCGAGTAAATTCACTACCGGCCAACAAACTTATAAAAAGGCAACGGAAATGAAGAATAATTGAAGTTCTACCTATGCAGAAGACTGGACAATAGTAATAATGATGAATAATTGAAATTTTACCTAAAACGACTACCTAAGAATAAACATATCTCAATGGTAAAAATTGTTGCTTTGCCTAAAGAAATTGTACTCAGAAATGCATTTTTTTTCAAATACTCTGAGTAAAGTTTTTTTTAAAAAAATTAAAAAAGAAAGAAAGTGCAAACTATGGATAACCGAGGGCAATCATCAAGCAAAAACTGATAAAAAATTATTGAAGTAGTATTCATGGATCTATCTGTTTGTAAATGGCTCCTGTTTATGCGTACAATATATTTAACCCAAAGGCTAGCACAACTTACATACCTGTGATACTAAATGTAAAGACACTTAGAAGGACTAAGTTTTCCCTGTAAGTAAAGATCAAGGGCATCAAACAGATGAATTAATATGCTAATGTAAAGGTTTTCTGAATGCGTTCCCTCTTTTCAACAGATCATGGCGGTAAAATGCAACGAATATAATAAAAAACACTTGTTTCATGGTGGGCCCCCAAAAGGTTGTTTCTACTGTTCTTCTTCAGTTGTTAAGGTCTGGTATGCCCAAGGTGCAGTGCCAGGTGGAATTGCATGGCACATCCTCATTAAAGAATTTGCCGTTCATGGTTGGTTTATCTTTATCAGTCCTTAAAAAAATATGAAAATGGATCTGATCCATAAGGCTTACCTTGCAGTAAAATCAAGTCCAATATGGACATAGTATGTCATTTCGACAACGTCCTTTTCTTCCGAAGGATTCCTTACCTAGCATCCACTTGAATAATATCAACCTTTCAAAGGTTAGGGACCATATTTATCTGAGGAAGATATATATGTTTATACAGTGCAATGATAATGGTATATATGGACATCAACCGGTGAGATACAGTTGAGAAAGGAGATGCTGGGATAGGTATATTTGATACTATGTTCTTTATGCAAAATTCAGTTTTATTTTGTCCACGCCAGTTGCTGGGGACGATGTTTCATTTGAGGGTGACGTGTCTAGAAGTGCCTGACTGCCTGTTGTCTAATTTATTTAGTTCATTAAATCATGTTGTCAAACTGTTGGCCAGGCAAGGGCCTGGGATGGCTGAGATTTCTAAGAGCTACATAGTATCACGTGACATTGCAAAGATAACCAGCAGATATTGATCTAATAACATAACTAAGATTCATACAAAAGGCACAAAAGACGGATAATAATGATTTTTAAAATAGTACTTCAAATATACCATTCTAATTAGTTTATCATCTCATCAAAGATAGATAATTCTATTTACTTACCCCTGGTTCTCAGTTGTGGCAACACCGCAACAGTGTGGATAGAAAATGAAAAGTTTCTGTTGGTAGAATGGCATCCAATATAAAGTGAAAGATAAAACTATAACCCCTCTCCGAGCAACCATGTGGTGATAGAATGACGTCGTCAGCTGCACATCAAGTAAAATAAAATGTTA
>LAPY01001859.1:86492-96808 GCA_000970635.1 Eragrostis tef | reverse complement strand
GCACCGCCTGCACGCCGGCCTCGAGCGCGCCGCCGACGAGGCCGCCGCGCTCACCCCGGCCACGCAGAGCGAGGACGACAGGGTCGGCGCCTGCAGCCTCGTCATCACGACGAGCCTCGTGACGCTGCTCCTCGCCGCCGGCGCGGCGTGGCTGGTCTTCGTCCCAACCTTCGGCGACGAGGACGGCCCGTACATCGTCCTGGCGCTCTCGTCCCTGGTCTGCACGGGCCTCCACTTGTGGGCCTGCCTCGCCAACACTTTCTTGCTTCGCGACGCGCTCGTGTCCGGGGATTTCATGGAACGCCTCTACGTCTACTACATGGCGGCCTTCGTTCCCAACCTCGTGTTCCTTGCGGTGAGCGAGTGGCTGTGGGTGTACTGCTTCGGGGTGGAGATGATGGCCATGGCCGCGTTCTTGGGGTACATCCTCGCCGTCAACAAGCACCGCATGGAAATCTTAGCAAGGTATAAATTGTTTTGTTTGAGCAGTTCATCATGCTGATTAAGTTAGTTTACCTCAAAATGAGGCCTTTAATTTTCAATTTTTTTTTGTTATGGACAGGGCGAGAAGGGAAAAGCCGGCAGTTGAGATAGAAGTGGAGCCTGGTGACCATGGCGAGGAGGACACGGAGCCAGCTTCAGCAAACTCCTTGTGCAACAACTTTGTGATGTCAGTGAGGAGCGCCGAAGACGAGTCTGTCAGAATGATGTCGTCGACATAGAGAAGGAGATAGGCGAGATCATCACCCCGGCGAAGAACAAACAGTGACGTATCTGAAACTGATGCAATGAAACCCAACGAGTGGATGTAGGTGGCAAATCTTTGGTACCACGCCTGAGGTGCTTATTTAAGACCATAGAGAGACTTGAGCAATCGACAGACATTATCAGGGTGGCCAGGAGCTTCAAAACCTGACGGCTGGTCACAATACACAGTTTCATCCAAGTGGCCATGGAGAAAAGCATTTTTCATGTCGAGTTGATGTATTGGCCAACTCCGAGATGCTGCAATAGTGAGGACAACCCAGATGGTCAAGGACTTCACAACTGGACTGAAAGTTTCGTCATAGTCAACACCATGCTGCTGAGAATAGCCACGAACGACCCAACGAGCTTTGTAGCGGGAGAGAGAGCCATCGGATTGAAATTTGTGTTTGAAAATCCACTTTCCGGAGACCACGTTGACATCCTTTGGTCGGGGAACTAGTGTCCATGTCCCATTATCAGTGAGGGCACAAAACTCCTCGAGCATCGCACGGTGCCAGTTCGGATCTTTCAAGGCACTGCGACAAGTCTTCGGGATCGGAGAGATTGGTGTGTGCTGGGCAGTCAGATTGAGACGATCGACCGGGAGCACGATACCTGACTTGGCGCGGGTCTGCATGTGATGTGGTCCGGGAGCAGGACGAGCGACAGGAGCACCCGGTGGAGGAGCAGCGACCGGATCGGCATGCTGTGGAGCAGCTGGCTCAGGAGCCCCGTCCTGTGGGAGCATGTCGACCGGCACAGGAGCATGCAGTGGCGCTGATGAGGATGTGTGCGATGTCGGGTTTGTATCGGTAGCGCGAGATGGGCTCAGCGACCCATGCTGAGAAGACGGCCCAGCGGCCATTGGGTCCTGGCGGCTGTCCGGCACGGAGGGGCCAGTGGAGCCGGGAGCCTGGTGCGCATCCGGCACAGGTGCGCCAGATGCGGTGGAGGCACCTGGAAGGGGCGTCGGAGGCACATCAGGCACAGTCACAGTAGGAGGCGTTTGGAGTAGCACTCCCGTGACCATGGAACTGCTGTCATCAACAAGAAAATCCAAGTCGTCCACTTGTTCCTGCACATTAGACTGAGCAAAGGGGAAAATTGTCTCATCAAAAACAACATGTCTAGAGATGATGATTTTGTTTGTGGACCGATCAAGACAACGGTACCCTTTATGTGATGTTGGGTAACCAAGAAAGACAGGCTGCCGAGCGGGGGGAAAGTTTGTTGTCGGCAGTGGAGGAAAGGTTTGGGTAACAGAGACATCCAAAAACTCGTAGATGGGAGAGATCGGGTTTGGTTTTGTGGAGCTTCTCGTACGGTGTGGCGAATTGAATAGGCTGGCATGGGCGGCGATTTAGGAGATATGTGGCAGTGGAGAGCGCTTCAGCCCAGTAAGGTGAGGGCAGAAGCGATTGGAGGAGAAGAGTGCGGACTATATCGTTCGTGGTGCGGATTGCTCGCTCGGCCTTGCCGTTTTGTTGGGAGGTATAGGGACATGAGAGGCGTAGATGAATGCCTAGGCCATCAAAGAAGGAGCGAGCAGCAGCATTATCGAATTCGCGACCATTGTCAGCTTGTAGGTTTTGAAGAGGCAATTGAAATTGCGTGCGAGCATAAGCGACAAAGTTCTGAATAAGACCAAAAACATCAGACTTATGGTGGATTGGGAACGTCCACATGAAATGCGAGAAATCATCGACCATGATTAGATAATAGCGATACCCTGAATTGCTCAAAATTGGAGATGTCCATAAATCGCAATGCACAAGCTGAAAAGGTTTATCACACCGAGAGCTAGAACGAGTGAATGGCAATCTAACATGTTTGCCCAATTGGCACGCATGACACAAAGAGTCTGCTGCATTATTACAAGAGATAAGTGAAGAACGACGGAGCCGATCCATGACGTCGCGGACAGGATGTCCTAGACGACGATGCCAAGTGGCGTGGGAGGTGGTCGTCGCCAGGTAGACATGCGATGGGGATGTAGTAGTGGCAGGATTGAACGTGTAGAGATCCCCCGAGCTATTGCAGCGAAGAATCACGCGTCGGGTTCTCAGGTCCTTAATAGAAAAACCAAAAGCGTCAAACTCAATAGTGCAAGGGTTTTGGCGAGTAAATTGACGAACAGAAAGTAAATTCTTAATTAAGGACGGAACGATGAGTATATTAAGAGAGAACAAAGTTGGAGGAAGGTGTGTCTAGGGTGGTGTTAGCTATGCGAGTAGCAGGGAGAATAGAACCATTGCCTACAGTGATGGGAGTATGAGTAAGAAGGGGGGAGGAGGAGTGGAGATTACCATCGGAGGAGGCCATGTGAGAGGACGCACCAGAGTCCACGACCCACTCTTGAGGCGGCTGTATGTTCATCGAATTGAGGGCAGAGATGAGAGCAGCTTGATCCCAAACCGGCTGAGGAGTGCTTGCGCTGGTCGAGGACGGCGCGAGGGTGGTGTGCGCCTGGCCAGACACCGGCGGGCGAGCACCGAGGATGCCCTGGCCGTTGTAGGAGGGGCGTTGCTGCTGCTGTCCCATGCCGCCAGTGGGGTTGAAACAGATCCACAGGCTGGTCGGGGTGGGACCGCGAGGAGTGGAGGCCTGGGGGCGGTAGTAGGTGTTCTTTCCACGACCTTTGCCCGGCTTGCCACCCTTGCCACCATAGGAGGATGAAGAGGCCTGATGGCAGCTGCCGGAACCACACCCGCCTGGTGAGGTTGCGGCGACGAGAGCAGTTGTACTGCCTGTGGCGCCCTGCTGGGAAGCATAGCGAGCTTCAGCCATGAGAAGCTTGTTGACGGCGTGGTTGAAGTTCGGCAGCGGCGACTGGAACGTGATGTTGTCGACGGCGTTGTTGAACGTGGGGCGAAGGCCACGAAGGAGGTTGAGGACGAGGGACGGCCTGATGGCAGCGGCCGGAACCACACCCGCCTGGTGAGGTTGCGGCGACGAGAGCAGTTGTACTGCCTGTGGCGCCCTGCTGGGAAGCATAGCGAGCTTCAGCCATGAGAAGCTTGTTGACGGCGTGGTTGAAGTTCGGCAGCGGCGACTGGAACGTGATGTTGTCGACGGCGTTGTTGAACGTGGGGCGAAGGCCACGAAGGAGGTTGAGGACGAGGGACGGCTCCGGCACCGAGTGACCGACGTTGCGGAGGGCGTCGGCGAGGCTCTTGATGCGCTGAGAGTAGTCAGCGATGGAGAGGGAGCCCTGCATAAGGGAGTGAAACTGGTGATTCAGGTAAACCGCGCGCCCTTCGCGATTGTTCCTAAACTTGCCCTCGATCGTGATCGAAAGAGCGCGAGCGTCTTGATCTGGTTCCACCGTAACGGAGAGGACATCCTCGATGACACAGCCATAAAGCCATGAAAGGACGGTACAGTCCTCCTGGTACCAGATGGCATCGATGGGGTTGGAGGCGGTGGTGCCGTCGATGTGGGTCAGAAGATTGAACTTGCCGCACATGACCTTGAAGAAGGTAGACCACATGGTGTAGTTTCATGGAGAGGGTGATCGGGACGTGCGCCTTGATGGAGGCGACGGTGGAGACGATCGCGGCAGAGGAGGCGATGGAAAGAGCTAGGGTGGTGGAGGAAGCTGGTTCGGTACTCATGGTGAGGGAAGGGAGGGTCGCGTCGAGGAGATCGCGACGGGAGGCAGCAGAAGATGGGGTGCCGGCGGCGGCAGCAGAATAGGGTTGGAGGCCGAGGTCGAAACCCTAAGCTGATACCATGTAAACAAGATGAACAAGAGATTGAGAAAGCTCGACACGTATTGCGGCGGCGTTCATTCATATATATAGGCACATACATGAGGTGAATCCGGATGACAATCCCGGATTACAAGGAAAGAGATATTGGCGGACTTGCTATACACGGCAGCTAATATCTCCTATACAAACATAATGTGTAGCACGTTAACAGCCGAAACTCAAACCTGCCTTTTGGAAGAGCACTGTCCTTTGATCGCAGACCGTAAACATTGCATCTCCGCAAATTAAAGTAGTGTAACACAACTTCGCCTTGTGTGATCTCTAGCACATTTTCCTCTCTAGAGCATGTATTATCTGATTGCCACTGTGGCCATCGTCAAGGTCCACAAATAGATGTTTGATATCTTTGATGATTTAGCAGGCCATATTTTTTGACAAAACGATTCCACTACCTGAGATGAATTATTTGACATGGTGTGCAACGCATCTGCAGATAGAGTGCCCGTTTCTGCACTCTGCAAGTGTACTTTGTTGAAGCAAAAACTGCAGTTTCAGAGTCATTTTGAGTAACAAGAGAAAAACAAAGTTTCATGGACACTGACTGGAATGTAAGTTTTTTTTTTAAAAAAATAATAATGAATGAACAAAAGGTCGAAATCTCATGGGACATTGAGTTAAGAATGTTATTACAGTTCACATTATTTTCTTCATCCGCCTTTCAGTCCTTTCCATTCCAGTTTTCACAAACTAGGCTGTTCTCATTCTTGCATATATTGTACAAGCTAAGGGAACTGGTGTTTTAGAGAACAGCGATTTGGTCGAGCAATTTTTTTAGTACTTAGAAATAAAAATAAATATATTAAAACCATCTTATTTTGGTTTACAACTCAAAGTCTGGTGATCTGGAGCTGGGTCAAACATGATCATAGTCTATAATACCAATCTGTTATGTGACTACCAAAATAGTGTCTTGAAAGTTAAGTTCATATCAGCACAAAGTTTAATGATCTTTGGATAAATATTCCCCAATGAAAGGGCATTTTTTGTATGTAAAACTTGCAAATAGGGATAATTTTATAGTATTAGTAAACAATATATTTTGTTGGAAAAAGATGGTTCCAAAGTGGCATGTGTGGCGTGGGCCATTTGCTGCAACAAATCCCCGGCCCAAGGGCTCTTGGCATCAGGGACAGGTCTGGCCAGTGTCTGCAGCTCCTTTTCCATCTCCTATCGCTATCTCTGCAACTCCAAGACTTGAGAGAGGTCTGTTTCTACAAAGGCGCGCGACATGCCTACGCGGATGGATAGATTACCGGTGGCTAGCTAATAAACACGGCGATGGGGCTCTGGGGCTGGCCGTGGGGACGGCGAGGCCCGTCCGGCTTCAGCGGCAGGTCAACCGCCGAGGAGGTCACCGCCGGCGTGGACGCCAGCAATCTCACGGCCATCGTCACAGGTGTGTTGGGCAGCCACGGCGTTCTTAGTCCTGTGTTTCCTGTTTCCCATTGCTCTGCACTGCGCGTCGTGTAGTCACCCCGCCGAGGAGGCCCCCGCCGGCGTGGACGCCAGCAATCTCACGGCCATCGTCACAGGTGTGTTGGGCAGCCACGGCGTTCTTAGTCCTGTGTTTCCTGTTTCCCATTGCTCTGCACTGCGCGTCGTGTAGGAGTCTATCGAATTACTTCATCAGACTGCGATTTTGGCCAATTCTCCAAATAATGTTTGCGTAAATTTGTACAACAAGTCTTTAGCTCTAAATTGATTGATTAACATACCTTTTTCCTTCTTTTTTTTTTGAAATACAGGAGCAACAAATGGTATTGGAAAGGAGTCCGCCAGAGTACTTGCACTCAGGGGAGCAGAGGTCATCATACCAGCAAGGACATTGGAGAGTGGCCTGAAGGTGAAGGAGAGCCTTGCAGATCAGGTCCCAGCCTCCAAGCTGCATGTCATGGAGATGGACCTGAGCTCACTCAGCTCAGTCCGCAGCTTCGCAGAGTCCTTCAAGTCGTCTCACAAGCATCTGAACCTCCTCATGTGTGTACCAGCACCATCTCTGAAACATTGGATGTCCAACTGAACCTCACTGATAAAGTTATGCTACATGTTTCTCTGAAGAAACAACGCAGGGATAATGGCATGCCCTTTCCAGCTATCCAAGGATGGGATTGAACTGCAATTCGCAACAAATCATGTCGGTCAGTTCTAGACCACTCACTCATGTGAAAATCTGCATTGAAATGCTGTCAGTTCGACATCTGTTCAGAAGAAGAAAGCAATTTTCAGTAGCAAATGTGTGATTAATTAGGCACCACCTATACTGAATTTGAACTTACGAGCAGGCCATTTCTTGCTCACACATCTTTTACTCGATAAGATGAAAAACACTGCCAGAGAGACCGGAGTACAAGGCAGGATCATAAATGTATCTTCAATTGCACATAAAGGAAGTGATGGTTCATGCTTGGACCTCAACAAGCTAAACGATAAGGGCAGGTTGGTAAAAGGATATTCGTCAACTCTTATTAATTCTTTTTCGGTCAAAAACAACATAACGGGATTTCAACGTTTTCTTTTTCTATACATTACAAAATTCACAGGTACATTGCGTTCGTTGCATATTCACATTCCAAATTGGCCAATATTCTCCACGCCAACGAGCTATCCAGACGTTTTCAGGTGTGCCATCTCATGCTGTCCATTGTACATCAACATCCAAGATAAGAAAACAAACACCCAGTTTGGTGCCAATAAGACGCTGTCTATTTCCAAAAAAAGAAGGAAAAAAATACAAGATAAATACAAACATTCTTTTGGTGCCATTGCAGGAGGAAGGATGTAACCTCACTGCAAATTCGCTGCATCCTGGAGTAATTGCGACCAACTTATTCCGCTACATTGCATCAAACAGTAATACCCTTTGCAGTGTAAACAAAAGTATTCATCAGAAACAAAGTACTCGTGTTCCTTTCTTCATTTAACAGTATAACTGAATGCTTGGCATACAGGGTTGCTGAAATCACTTCTACCTGTGGCAAAACTTTTCCTAAAGGGCATACCCCAGGTCACATGTCATAAAGTTCCATTACAATGGTGTCTTCAAGATGGTATTCATCTCACACCATGAACATGCTGATTTTGTAGGGAGCTGCGACCACTTGTTACCTTGCGTTGCACCCTGATGTGAAAGATGTGTCTGGCAAATACTTCGCGAACTGCAACAAAGCGACACCGACCGCCGTCGCAAGAGATGCCGAGCTGGCGAAGAAGCTATGGTCGTTCAGTGAAGAACTTGTAGGGACCAGTGTCGAGGGAAAATGATGATATGATAAGAAAAAATCTGATGTGGCTGTGGAGCCTACCGCTGCCAGAGTGCAAGTGTTATTGCACACGCCTTTTCGTCGTTTGAGAAACAGTACATATATCATGCTTCATTACTTTTGTTAGTAGATGCAGGGCTTGATAAATATGTCCAAAGAGATGTAATGCGAAGTTGGTGATTTAGACTTTAGAGTGGGGAAACACTGGGCTAAACTGGTGCGATATTTCATTATCCTGAATTGTTTGCTTTTTAAAATTTCCCTTGAGGTCCCTTGAATGAACACAAACTCTTCCTCTGTCGTTTGGAAGGTCTCGTCGCTCGCGTGCGTGTGCTTCTACCCTACTTCTCGATCCTCGCCCTCTCGTGTACCATGGGTGTGATACTGATATGAAAGGGCCCAATGAACAACCTAATAAAGCTCCTCTAACTAGTACTAAACCTGGTATTAGAGGTGAAGATTTAACTTGGAGCCCTGATTTTGAGAGTGCGGTCAGTCACCTCGCACGTGCAACTGTGCAAGGGATGACTTCTTGAATTGGATAGTGTCCACTTCAGTCTTGAAATTTTTTGATGCTCCATGGGCACACGAATTGGGATCATATGGCTCAGCGAGACTGAATTGCGAACGATGTCAAAATAACGAAAAAAAGGAAAGGAAATCAAAGGAAGGAAAGAATTTGTTTAGGAAGAGAGAGAGATAGCGCAGCAGCAGAGGTCGTGCTCGATACGGCGCTATCCTACCTATATCAGCCGTCAGGCTGCGTCCCATGGCGCAAGCCTTTCTTGCCTTGGTACTGCGACATGGACGTCGACCTCGAGAAGTGCGAATCTCCCTCCGACAGCGTCACCAGCACGGCAAGCCTCGCCGACGATGAGGAAGAAGGCATCCCTTGCTCCTGTGGTCCCGATGGGCCAGATTACTCTTGCCGCAGCCACTACAGCTACGGCCTTCCCCACGCCGTCTTCCTCGGCATGATCCTCGTGTCGCTGCTCTTCGCCGTCCTCGCCGTGATCCTGCTCCCGCGAAACCCGGCAGCCGAACCCCACCGCCGTCGTGTGGAAGGTCTCGCTGCTCCTGTACTCGTACCTCTTCTTCTGGATCGTCGCGCTCTCGCGCACCACGGGCGCCGCCGCCGCCTTCCTCCGCCTCTCCTACGGCGCGCTCCTCGCCTTCGCCGGCGGCGCCCTCGTAGGCCCCAACGCCGGCGTCGCCGTCGCCCACCTCAACACGGCGTGGGCCGCCGGGCTTGCCGGGCACGCCCTCGCCGAGCACCGCGTGCGCGCCGGTTTCGAGCTCGCCGCCGGCGAGGCCGCCGCGCGCACGCCGGCGCGGTGGAGCAGGAACGACGAGATCGGCATCTGCTACTCGGTCGCCATGTCCGGCCTGGTGACGCTCTTCCTCGCCGCCGGCGTCGCGGCGTGGACGGCGTTCTTCCCCACATTCTTGGACGAGAACGGCGTGTTCGTCGTCGCCTCGCTCTCGTTCCTTGTCTGGGTGGGTCTCCAGTTCTGGGTGATGCTCGCCAACCACTTCTTGCTGCACGGCGCCCTCGTGTCCGTGGATTTCGTCGTGCGCCTTGGCATGTACTACATGGCAGCCTCGGTTCCGAGCTTAGTGTGCGCCTTGCTGAGCCAGTGGCTGTGGGCGTACTACTTCGGGGTGGAGATGATGGCCATGGCAGCGTTCTTCGGGTACACACTCGGCGTCAACACCTGCTGCAAGGAAATTTTAGCAAGGTAAGTGTCCTTGTATGCTAATTAACCAGTTTGCTTTGATTCTTAAAACCTGTCAGTTGATGAAAATCAGTTTACTTTTACCTCAAAACGGAGTTTTTTTTTCCTGGCTGTCATGGACAGGGAGGGAAGGCAACAACCAAGCTTAGTGCTAGGCGAAGAGTCAGCAGGTGACCGTGACCAGGACAAGGAGCCAGCTTCAGCAGCCTCAAGGCCCTCAACCGGTGATGTAGAAGCTGAAGCCCAACGATGCCATTTGGAAGAACACTGTCATTGATCGCGGATAATAGCATCTCCGCAATGTAGACAAAGAGATGTTTGACACCATTATCCTCTAAAGCATATACTTTCTGACTGTGGCCATGCATCATTGTCGAGGATGATACATTTTTTTTTCGAGACGTGACGTGATACATCTTTTTTGGACAAAGAGATTTTTGACAAAACTCATGACTAAATCTGCCTCAAACAATACAAATGCCATGCTGGAGCAGTGACACACCGGCCTGACACTTCCATGACGACCAACTAAATAACCATCACCAACACCAATCGAGAACAATACCAACGCCACGCCGGAGCAGTGACACACTTCCGTGACGGTCGAACTAATTAATAACCCACCACCAAACGCAACCCAACCCAAAAGGTTAGTCAAAGACTCGGCGGCTGCAGATAGGTTCGCTCGTAGAGCGCAGTGATTTGATCAGTCACCGCCCACGCCAACGCCGCCCCGGACGGGATCCTCACCAGCCTGGGCAGCAGCCCCGTCCACAGCCGTCACTGCAACGACTCCAAAG
>LAPY01001858.1:76837-94180 GCA_000970635.1 Eragrostis tef | reverse complement strand
GGCTCGCCGCCGTCACCTCCACGCCGTGCTCCGACGTCAGGCGCCGGCTGCTGAACATTTTGGCGAGGACGCGGCACACCTAGCCCGGTGCATCGTTATTTTTCAAACTTACATATTTTTCAATAGACACAATTGCAAGTTTGTAGGCACCCCTTGCATTTTGTAGGCACCGGGTACTCCGGGAACATTTCGGCGAGGACGCGGCACACCTAGCCGCGGTGCATCGTTAGTACGGCGCAGAGGTAGCGCCCCCGCGCGCCGGGCACCTCGTACACGCGCAGGTGCTATGTTTGATTCACCGTGTCTGGCAAAGATTCTTCCCTAGCTAATATAAGATTTTTTTTGTTGCTATGTGCCTATGTTTGATTCGGTCCATAGTTTGTACCTACTGTTTTCATGACACTGATGGACGCAACTGAGTCTGGATGCAGTTCTGAATACATGTTCAGATGCGTAGGGGCACCATGTGACCATTCCTACGATCCGTGTCAATTGTCGTAGTCCCATGTGCAGCAGAAGTTAGTAACATTCGGATCGCCATGGCACATGTATACTTTTTTGGAAAATTATCGTCTCAAGTCTCAACACGTTAGGAAGAAGAAATAACCAAACTTGTGTAGCTTAAAGTCTACTTTATTGAAGCGCAACGAAAGAGTGGTTAATGTGGTTTTCGTGGTTGCACAAAAAAGTTGATTTGTATTGAATATGCAGTGGGGTTTCCACGATTGCATAGAGTTGTTTGCACTAAATATTGTCCTAGCACCTGCTCCGTTGGCATTTGGAAGATGAAGATATGCTTCGCTGCAGTTGTGCCTCACCTTGTTTTATAGGGATGAAAGCAAAAACGGAATTTATCGGATAACTGGGCTCGTTTCCGACTTCTCCCGACCGTAGTAGCTAGAAATGAAATACCGAGAAAATAAAAATAAAAATGGAAATATTTGGTGAAAACAAAAATGAAAACAATTTTAGACTTTACCAATCGTTTCCGACAATTTCAGTTTTAAGCTGGAAATTACCATTAATAATTTACCGTTTTCTGACAATCAAATATATATATAATATTTCAAATTAAAATTGGTAATAAATCAAGATTGGTCTAAGCCTAATCTTAGCACTCCCTTCCCATGTGCCAAAAAACAATATCCATTGCAATTGTTGATCATGTTGTAACTCACTGTGTCTATTGTTGGGACTGACATATGTTAAGTGTTGCAACTAGGGGTCTATGCAGATGTGAACTAAAGTGCACATACTCACTGTGATGCGGATGGAGATGTGGCTGCAGCAGGAAGAGGTCGCTTGGACCATCTGATGGGCTCACTACAAGCTGAGATTATAGCTTGCCTGCAAGGTGCCCAGGCTGCTGCTGACTTGGGCATTGCGAGACTAATCCTTGAAACTGACGCCATGCTGGTGAGGAATTAATGCAGTGTATTCAGAGGATTTTGATCTGTCGACAGATGGTAGTTTGGTTTCCGAATTAAAGAGTGTGTTGAGTCTAAACTTCCTAGATTTTTCTGTTAATTGTGTCCCTCGGGATTGTAATAAGGTAGCGCATGCCATGGCGGCATGGGTCGTGAAGTTTCGATGGATGACGATCTGATTGTGGGATCCCTTCCAAGCTATATTCTGGTCATGGTGGCCGAGGATTGTGCGGTCAAAAAAAGAAAAGAAAAAAGCAGTTATCTTCAGTGTGGAAAGGTTGCAGGAAAGGTTAGGTGGAGGCTGTGTGGGGCTCGATGATGTTACCCCAGTTATGTATTGCGTTAGAATTGTTGAACGGTAAAATTACATACGTTGGTTCATGGACCGTGGGCAATAAAAATTCTTCATAAGAACACGTAGCAACCGCCAGATAAGATTAATTATTCATATTCTAAAATGTTACTCTTGACTTAGAAGGAGTAGAAAATGCATAGCCTCTATATGGCAGCTTAATTAGTTTTTTTGCAGGAGGCACAAAATTTCACAAAAATCTGATGTATAAAGCAAAATAAGCTGACTGAAACTACAGGTTTTGTGAATTAACTCAAACTAGTACGATCTGAATAGCACGTTTATATGGATCTTTCCGTTTCGTCGTGTGAGTGTGACCATTAAGCAATATCCTATAGTACGTACGGAGTTTTATAATTGGAGATGCAGACATTTTTTACTGGGTCAGTTTTCTATTACATACTTTTAACGATACAAGTGACGCAAATGAGCATATATATGCACCTATTATACTACACACCCGCACACCTGGATAGTGTGTTCCTACCTCTACAACATAATGTCTAGAGATCGTAAGATCGTTTTCTCGTTTTGGGCCTGCGTAATCTGAGTTTGTTTAAGATGCCCCAATGCGAGAGGCGATGACGTAGGCGGCTTGGGTTTGGGCCCGCCAATGGCTGTGGCCTCCGTCTCGGAACGCCTTGTTCACGCGCGAGCGCGCGCTCGCCAACGCGCGTGCCGCCTGCAGTGCGGGCCAGCGCGCACGTCGGTGGGCCCGGGGCAGGGAAAAAGTTTGAGAAAAAGTTATGTTCCACCAAAAGTTACGTGCAAAGTTACAACAAAACTTTTAAAATAAAAGTTTTCAGAAAAGTTGCACTTAATCTTTCCACTCAAAACTTTATGACAAAAAGTTTCCAGAAAAGTTACAGCAAAACTTTCTAAAAATAGAATGTTGGTGGGAATGAAACTTTCCAAAAAAGGAAAGTTGCTGCCTGGATAGGAGAGACGCACGGGCTGGCGTCCTAGCGCGCGGATTAGCCTTGCCCCCTCCGTCTCCTTCCGCGAGTCGAAACCGTAGTCACACATTCTTTGTGTCCTAACGACACTTACGAGTGTGCCTTGCCTCTTCTTATATATGTTGCATGGCATGGTATTATACTTTTGTTGACTGCCTTAACCCTGGGCGCAATGAGGAAGAACGATGGATAAAAGAATGTACGTGATGTCTCCATGGAGGACTGTGAGGAGTATGGTGGCAGGCGTGGAAGACCATGGGGACAATGTAATGTGTCCATGGAGGACAATGAGGAAGAACGATGGATAAAAGAATGTGATGTCTCCAAGGAGGACAACGAGGAGAATTCATGTTTCTTGAACACACGCGCAGGGAAAATACAGGGGCCATCACTTTGTACCACTCCGGTTTCTTGAACACGTGCTCTTATATTGTGTTGACCTGGAACAGACCTCCAATATATGTGTTTTTGATAGTTTTTATTTCATAATTTTTGTTGTTCTGCAGAATGAGTCCACTTTTGTAAGGTGAACCAAACACTCAAGCAATAAGCATGTAAAAGGTATAGAAATACTGAAACTTTGACTAACTGATGTTTATGTATGCTAAGTGTATTGTTCGTTCCAAGCAAACTATTCTGAAGTTTGGCTAACTTGAAAGTTTCTGGTTTTCTGACATATTTCGATGCTTCTTACCTGCAAAAATGTGCTGAGATTATGTCTATAAGTGGTACCTTTCACGTCCTAAGCAACATGCATGTAAAAGTTAGAAAGAAGTTTGTTTCCCACTGATTTTGAAAAGAAATACATGCTTTCAGTTGGAGAATTGCATTTTGCACTGTTAAATGTAGCATCTTATTCTCTTTTTCAGATTAAGTATCAAAACTTCTTGCAGATCATTACCTTCTCTTGCCTTTTTTTCTTTGGACAATTAAACAAGTGGATATCTTGCAGTGTCCCACATAGGCTGTCCATGGAGGCACGAACAAGTGGGCACTTTGCAGCATCACAGATGATCAAGCTGGTAGCTGCATCCATTTATGTCCCCATTATTTTCTCAAGTTTGTTGGCCATCAAAATCATTTTATGCTTTCTGTAAGAAGATGGTGGGCAAATGGGAAACAGGGAGATTTATTTTGGGTGACATGGCCTGATTGTGAGTCAGCGCCAATTAGGGAGTCTGCTGTCGCAGCACATGGTGCCGTTGGCAACGTCCGAGCAGGGCAGCGCCTGGACCTGGACCTCCTCGTGGTGCCGCGTCCTCCGGCCGAGCTGCAGCAGCTCGTCCATGGCGGCGGAGACAGGGCTGCCCGGGAGCAGCTGGAGGAGGCAGGAGATGAAATTGTGAATACTGGAATCTGCTATACAACACTGATGAATCAAAGTTAGTCCATGGCGGCGGAGACAGGGCTCCCCACATAGGCTGAGTTCTTCGATCATCAGCTTCAGCACTTCCTCAACGTACTGGCAACGCTGCTCACGGTCAACTACAATGACTAATGTGTCGTCCCATCTTCACTGCACCAATATCCAACACATATACCTTCTAGCTTTGGAGGATCTGTTCTAGTCTGATAGTATATAAGAGTATGGCAGACACTGCAATCTTCACTGTCATGGAAGACCTGTCTAGATCTTACGTAGATTCGTCATTTGTGTCTGCATGACCAGCAAACAAAATATTAATCATGAGACACATATTAGAGCACAGACCAGGGTTTCGGACCCTGCTGCGCACTTCTCAAGGAGTATCAGAAGCCAAGAGCCATGTAACGGGTGACACTGGTAACACAAACGATCTGGCTCTGGCCAGAGCGAAGCTGACAATGTTGTCAGTAGAGGCAACATTAGTGTATGCTCAGCTCAAGCTATCTAACTAACAGTGGCGGATTCCTCTTCTTCTCTTCCCTTCTCCCCTCATCTTCTCCCGCTGGATCCGCCACTGCTAACTAAGAGCAAGCCCAATCCAAGACAAGTAGCACTTGTCTCCAGTCCACACACGCGCAGTTGCCATCCAACGCAGCGCCGGTCGCTCATCTCCTCATAGACCCCACATTGTCCATCGCTCGTCCTCGCCTCGTTCTCCCCTGTGACGCGGAGGAGGCCGTGGGTCCCAGTTGAGCCTCGGTGAAGTGACCAGCTCATCGACGCTGCCGTCGACCGCTTCCCCTTTCTCTCTCATTCGAAATAGTATTTTAAAGGAGAAACCGGTCGATACGACTCGCGTTGGGCTTTCTCTAAAAGGTTATATAATAGAGTTGCTGAATGTCAGTGGCCTAGGTACTATGAAAATGTGTTTTGTTTGTACGGAATGCTGAAAGACAACTTACGGATCCTATATCTAGGGCTTGGCCATGCATTGTGACATGCTGGTGACCACGTGTGATTGGACTAATCCTCAGTCTTCAAGTTAGAATCTTATTAACTTTCTGACCAGGATCACTTCATTTCAAGTTTTTATTGCTAACTATGACTTTTTCATAGGTACCATATTAGATTCCAATCAACAAGACAGAAAATATATTTTTGTGATTTCAAAGTAAAAGAGAAATAAAACAAGGTCCTATGTCACTTTGAAGACATTGTCTTCTTTTGGAGAGATCGATAGATCTTTGTGGATGTTTCACCTACTACTAGAGAAATTTTAATATGATTTTTAATTATTTTTGGTGTGTGCTTAGAGGTAATTTTCTTGGAAAGTTGAAGGATATTAAAACCATTGATATATGGGATAAAATGTGGTTGTTTCTGCTGTCCCTCCACTAAATGGGCTAGCGAAAAATGGTCTTCAGACCTGATACGAGCATGTAATTTGCGAGGCCCCAAAATACATGTCACGTCTGATGTATATAAAGCAAACAAAGTTGACTGAAACATCTAAAACTAATAGTTAGCGAGCTAATAGCTTCTGACTAAGTATTAGCTAACTAACTATTAGCTAGTTCAGTGTGTTTCAAACCTTTAGTTAATAATGTCGCTAATTGTTAGTTGCTATTAGCTAGGTTGGAGTAGCTAATGAAATAATTCTTAGCTAAGGTTAGCTAATTATTAACTGGACTATTAGCTGAACACGTTCTAAACGTCTAGTGCCATATTGGCAGCAAATTATCATCTCTAGATATTACGAGTTGGCTTAAACCAATACAATGTGAACAGATAGCACAATGTGAACATTATGCATTCTCCTACGGAAATCTTTAACTACCAAACAATGTCAATCCGATGTATGTAATTTGCGAGGCACCAAAATACATGTCACGGAGTTCTATATATGCAGCTCTGTACTGGGTCAACGTTCTATGGCATATTTATTTTCGGGTAACCAAAATGCATACTCCACCAAATGAGTGTGTTCCTAAATATTGATCCTCCGCAGGGAGAACTAGGATATTTCTTGGAATAATAAAATCACTATAGTATTCGATAGGATAAGCTCTAGATTTTAAGCGTATTTTGTGGAGTTGTACCAGCTTGTATATATCCTTACATGATCACCACCACGTTAAGAGATGGTACTATACACATTCCAATAATGTATATAATAGTACATCATAGTAAAATATCATTGCGGAAACTGGTAGGAATCAAGGCTGGCTCAAAAGAGAATTTCACACCTGAAGTTCCATCTCAGACTTGAACAATTAGCGGCTGGAATTGATAAATTGTACTTGACAGAACTCGTTTTGATTATATGGAAACGCGTAGCTTGGTTCTGTGACTTGCTCTAAAATGACTAGCTAACTTACGGTTATTTGAATTTGGGGGTGTGTAAGAAGATGATTACGGTTCTATGATATCCAACTATGGCGTTGTAGTTGCTTATTTAATCGAGGAAAAAGTCAATTTTCCTAACCTCAAGTATCTTCATTGTTCACTTGACCCCTAAACTAAATTTTGGGCCATTTTACTCCCACAAACTATTTAGAGTACTAGTTCAATTCACTCTCTTTATATATATTTTTTGTTTCTCTAGCTACATGTCATGTTTTAGGGTAAAATTTTGTGAGATTATAGGTTAAAACACACTGTATGTTAGAAAAATGTTTAGAGAATTTTTTTGTATATTGGAAGGTGTGGAATATAAATGCTACATGTGAGATAGAGTAGTTCAAGAAAATATTTCTAAACGATTCCAGAAAAAGGATTCGAGAATATAGTATGATGTCATCTACCATCCTACAAAATTTGAACTTCAAACATAACCCACACAAAGAGAAACAAAAAAAAAATCATTAGGGGGTGAGTTCAACCATCTAGATAAATCAGGGGAAGAACAAATCGGACCAAAATTTAAGTTAAGGGGTTAAGTGAACAATACTTATACTTATGGGTAGTAAAAGGACTTCTTATAATTTATTCTTAGTTCCATGTGCAGTCATTAGTGGAAATCTTTTTTTTCAATGAAGTCTTGTTTTGGACCCATAACTGGAAAACCAGTGGAAGCGATAAATATTTCTTTAACTCATTAGATTCCATGATGGCTCTCAAAACAGCACGACAAAACTACAAAAGGCCTATAAGTTGTCACACGCTCAGTTTATAGAATGGTACGAGCATGGCTCTTGTATTCCGAATAGTCCATTCCGAATAACAGCAGAATTAGTCGACTAATCTTTCCTTCCCCATCTTCTAGAAAGAAGATGATTCTCATTGAACTCAAATTGATCAAACTTTGAACAGGAATCAAGAAACTTTGAACTAAAAAACTACATGCTAGTTGTATCCAATTTAATTTAGTCACAAATAAAATAGAACTTTGAACTCAAATTCATGTACTTTCAACTAATTAATTTAAATCTTCCACCATGAAATTCTAACTTGAAATTAAACTAAACTGTCCTCCACAAAGAAAGTCAACAAAATTGTGGTGTGGAAGCTAGTGCAATGACCAGCTGAGGCTTAATTATTATTTCCTAAGAAAAGCAAGGATGCCCAGGAGAGACACGATTAGCATATTACTCAACTTGATCAAAACTTTTGAACATGAATCAAGAACTTTGAACTCAAAACTAGATTATAACAACCATATATAACTTATTTTTTTATACAAATTAATCACAACAATGAACACAAAAATAATGTGGAGTTTCAACCATTAAAACTTAAACCTTCACCTTGAAAATATAACTTCAAATCAACCTAAACTAGCGGCGTCGAAGTGCAATGACTGGTCTACTGTCAAATATCCATAGTTCAATTTTCTTCACCCTTGCAGAAGACATGAAGCTGACTGACTCCACCATCTTGATAAGAACATTTTTTGTAGTGTATAATAAGTCAATAGCGTTTTGTTAATAAAATTATTTATTTGGCACTAATGAGCCTTTTTTTCTTTGGCACTAATGATAAGCCTTTTGTATGATTCGAGCGGTAGGCTGTGTGTGTATTGAAATCATAATTGGAACTGCCTTGATATATCAATAGGTATTGCTGTCAATTTGTAACAGACATTGTTATATAACGTTTCAAGTTTCTTTGCAAAATTTTATAACGTATTCATCCAAGTGGCCATATGACGACATTTCACATGTAGCACATGTGGAGGCGGCAGTGTGCATGGGGAAAGAAAATTCTATTTTGATATAACTTTTCTCATATATATTTTTTTGAAAATAACATTTTGTCTGAATTTTAATATTCGAGTCTGCATGACTTGACTATTTCCTTTGAATCTGAGAAACCTATAAAGTAGATATACATTTTTTGGCGTGTGGATGGGTGAAGGGCTGTAGTACCGTGTACAGCCAGCCGCAGGGAAGGAACTTTCCTGTTGGAATCCGCTGAAGTCTGTGCGTAGAAGTCAAAGTCAGCAAACATAAAATGAACTGCTTCTAACTTGCAGGTTAAGACTCTCACATGGATAATCATCATCGCTATGCATGGCTCTATATATAGCGAGGCCCTTTGCCCCTTGCTTCAGCAATAACCAGTACACGAACCAACATTACATTTCCATATAGGCAGCCCCCGCAGAAACTCTCGTAGCCCACAAAACCTATCGATCGACCTAGATTCCCCCAAAGTGCCGAAAATGGGTGTTGCATCCGTTGAGAACACGGCCTCCTTGGCCCCCAGCCACGGCCACACCGTCTGCGTCACCGGTGCCGGCGGATTCATTGCGTCGTGGCTTGTGAAGCTCCTCCTTGAGAAGGGCTACACGGTGCGCGGCACTGTCCGCAACCCTGGTCCGTGCTCCATTCATTCATCCTTGTCCTATGTTGTAGAAATTCACGTTCAGGACGATGTGTCTAACCTATATTGTCGATGGATTTCAGATGATGAGGTGAAGAATGCGCACCTGCGAGCGCTGGATGGTGCGGCGGAGCGGCTGACCCTGGTGCGCGCGGAACTGCTAGACAAGGAGAGCCTCGCGGCCGCGTTCCGGGGCTGTGAGTTATATTTTGATATAACTTTTGTAATATGTTTATTTAAATACATTTTTCTGAATTTTAATATTCACGCCTGCATGACTTGACTATTTCCTTTCAATCTGAGAAACCTATACTTTTTTTGGCATGTGGATGGGTGAAGGCTGTACTACCGTGTGCTACAGCCGCATGCAGGGAAGGAATTTTCCTGTTGGAAGTCTGTGTTCAGAAGTCAAAGTCAACAAACTTAAACTGAACTGCTTCGAACTTGCAGATTAAGACTTTCACATGGATAATCATCATCGCTATGCATGGCTCTATATATAGCGAAGCCCCAACGTTCCCTCTTGCTTCAGAAATAACCAGGACACAAACTGAGACCCATTTCCATAGGCAGCAGCCACCGCAGAAACTCCCGTAGCCCACAAAACCTATCAACCTAGATAAATTCCGTCAAAGTGCCAAAAATGGGTGTTGCATCCGTTGAGAACACTGCATCCGTTGAGAACACCGCCTGCCCCGTCACCGAGGACCCGGTATATAATCATCTATCTATCTTCCTCTCGAAGAATATAATGTTCATCATCACGTACTGCCACACGACCACATAATAACATGTTTGGAGACTCTGGAGCTAGCATTGACAGTTACTGGTTATCCAAACAATGCAGGAAAAGATGATCGAGCCGGCGGTGACCGGGACGAGGAACGTGATCAACGCCGCCGCGGACACCGGCAGCGTCCGGCGCGTTGTGTTCACGTCGTCGATCGGTGCCGTGTACATGGACCCTCGGCATGGCCCCGGCGCGGAGGTGGACGAGACGTGCTGGAGCGATCTGGAGTACTGCAAAAACACCAAGGTTAGCTTATAATTAATTAGCTCTCACTCCTGTCGCATCGATCGGACAAGGACAGGTTAGTAACAATATATAGTAGTTAAATGTGCTTACACACAAATGGTGGTCGCGCATGCAGAACTGGTACTGCTACGGCAAGACGGTGGCAGAGCAGGCCGCCTGGGAGCTCGCCAAGGAGAGGCGTCTGGACCTCGTCGTGGTGAACCCGTCGCTGGTGCTCGGCCCAATGTTGCAGACGGCGGTGAACGCCAGCACGTGGCACATCCTCAAGTACCTGGACGGCTCGGTGCAGATGTACGCCGACGCCGCGCAGGCTTACGTCCACGTCCGCGACGTCGCCGCCGTCCACGCGCGCGTGTACGAGGCGCCCGACGCGCACGGGCGCTACCTCTGCGCTGGACTAACCATGCACCGCGGCGAGGTGTGCCGCGTCCTCGCCAAGCTGTTCCCGGAGTATCCAGTTCCTACAAAGTGCAAGGGCGGCGATGGCGAGACGGTCAAGGGGTGCAGGTTCAGCAGCCGCCGGCTGAAGGAGCTCGGTGTGGAGGTCACCCCGGCGAGCTTGTGCCTGTACGACACGGTCACCAGCCTACAGGACAAGGGCATGCTTCCCCGTCCCGTCGCGCCATGAGTTGAACAACACTGCATGCTAATCAGTTGACTGCACCAGCTAGCTTTGTGCCATTGTCATGCGTGTCCATGTCCCCCGTCAATCGCGATGTATCATAATGAGGAATGCATAAGTTTTTTTTTTTTTTTTTGGGACCATGAGGAATGCATAAGTTTTGTGTCTACAACTCTACGTGCATCATTCCATCAACACTCTGTGTGTTTCTTTTAATTCTTGTCACAGTAGCAATCTGCAATGCATTTCGTCCGCCTGCAGACAAGAGACTGTAAGCACAGGATAAATTAATGAATAGGTTAAATGCAAATTAAAGAAAATATACACAGAATGTACGGTAATAAGAAAATTTTCTAGGAGGATACAGAATGTTACCAAGAATTTGTATCCACAGCGCTCTAGTTTTCTAAACATTACTGCACCCTAGGATGATGAGACAAAATAAATATGTGTTGAGGTATAACATGTATTGTGCAATTTCAACTCTCTTGTTTCTGCAAAGATCGATGCAATTCCAACTCAATGATAGTTCTTGGGTATCACACACTACTACAAAATTGATTTTCTATGAAAACACCCAATACCCCACCCCCGCCCCCGCCCCCGCCCCGGTCCCACGGTAGAGGAGGTGCATGTACATGTGCAAAGCGTCTCTACTTTGGCGCTGGGGTCTGGGGCCCAAAGTCAAGCGTAGCGACGTAAAAATCTATGATGTGTGTAGATCAATCTCTGGCGGCAGATTCTTTTAGAAATCGACTTTTAGAGGTACACCAATACAATATGAATGACAAACATTGGGAGATTCTAAACAATAGCAGTCAATATGTACATTCCTCTCTTATTAAACTTTGGTCAATGTTCCACTAGGATATGCATATCCTTCTTCTGAAGGGGCATAAAAGACATGGTCCACTCGTTCAAACCCATCCCAACAGAACGCCTCCATGATTTGGTCACGTGTATCCGTCAGGATTACTAGACAACACAATTCCCTCATTTTTTGAATTTAATAACTGTTCGGTTCATCTCGAAAAAAAATATAATGATTGATTCGTTTCACGTATAGTCTAACTCTTCTGCTAAGTGAACCATACATTGCACATTTTCATTTTCTTTTGGCAAAATAGAATAGAATTTAGTGGTCCCACGCTCCCTTAACAGATATGAAATATGTAAGACTCCTTTAAACGAAGAAAAGAAAGAGACTTGCCCCCTCTGACACCACTTTTTGAAATAGTACACAAATCGAACCAAGACAGTCTAAAGGACTATCAGAGAGCGTTAAGGCCCCTTTTGGCAGAGCTACAGCTCAAAAAAAAAAAAACCATCCATGGAGCACTGGCGTACAAAATCCATATATAGCATCGTATTACTGGATGAGTACTTAGTTTTTTTTTTCAAAGAAGCACAAAAGGAGATGTCATTTCTGATGAATATGAAGCAAAATAGGTTGAGTGAAACTAATATCATGTCTATGAGTTGACAGAAACTAATACGATGTGAATAGATAGCACGTGTATGGAGCGCTTCCGCTTGATCGTCTGATCATTAAGCAATTCCTATTGAGTTCTAATTGGAGATGCCGTCCTGTACTAGGTCAACTTTCCGTGACATATTATTTCACGTTACATGTGACGCGAATGAGAATCCCACTGGCATGCTTTCACACCTGAAATTTGATACCAGACTCAGAAAAATCCCACATGCACGTACAATTAATATGTTTCATTATTTTGTCGAAACGCGTAGCTTATTTCTGTCGACTTGTTCTAATTGACCCAACTATGCCATTCGAATACAGGTTCATGTATATATTTGCCATTGTAGGGGGCTATCTAGTTTATTCCTAGTTTTCTAGTTATTAGATAAGTCATTATTCACTACTCATTCATGGGATTCTTGTCTGGAGCAGTCCTCGGCGAGCTCAGAGAGGAATCTATATGTAGTAATATATACACGCACGTACACTCACCCATATGAACATGGTACGTAAACCCTACCCCTATGAGCACCTCCGAAGGACTGAGCACCTGACAGATTTGGAGATTCCCGAAGTCACCAAAGGCGTCTCGTTGTCGACGGGAACGCCGCGTACCACTTAACGCATAACGCCGGTAAATCCTAGAAAATTCGCTCTCACCGGGAGTCGAATACAGGACCTCATACGTGTTACTTGGATGCCTTAACCACTAGGTTAAAGCCCTTTTCACTCCTAGCAGGCAACATAATTTATGTCGTATAACAATATGATCAGGCGATTCAGACCTTGCCCACCAAGCGTCAGAATAGAATCTAATGAGGCCAAACGAGCAAAGCGTGGGTAATGAATCCTAGGCTATAATACTCAGAAACATCCAGCACCACCCGTTAACATAGTCATCCTTTCAGGCCCTTGATCGGTTCCATTAGAGCAAGATTTTTTTTTCTGGCCATTCTGCTGGCATAGTCATATCGTTGTTTTTCTTTGTGTGTGTAAATTTCTTATTTGCCTATTTTTGGTATGCTCATTTGTACTATCGTCAAATGTATGTACAGATCTATACAGACATTGATTGTAGAACATTGTTCATTTTAATCCGGAGTGGCAATTTAAGGGGTGATTCCTCCTATCTGATATGTCTGTAGTGTATTTGTTATTAAATTAATCTGCTAAATTTATTTGCACCCCCTCCAAAGTTTATTTCAAGAATATCATTGAACTCCCGCGGCAAAGCGCGAGGTATCACCTAGTACTAGTTACATGACGATCCGCCACTAGCGTCGGACTGCCCGCGCGTGCAGTTGAAGATGATGTCGCCCTGCATGCAGGTCCTCGCGCGCGCGGACTGCGGCTGCTTCTGCCCCACGCCCAGCTCAGCTGTAGAGAGGCCTCTCGGCTGGGTCACGACTCACGATCGAGCCCCATTCTGCACGGAGTAATTCTAGAGTTGAACCAATTAAATGCTGCCACGTCAGTTTGTGCATAACAATCGCATGGATGATTTTGTGACTCTAGCATTGCTCGGTTCCGGGACGATCCGGACGACCAGCAGCAGCCAGCAGGGATGCAGCCGGCGGCGTTGCTCTGCAGAGAGGGAACAAGCACAGGGATCATCCGGATCGTACATGCTGATCGATGCCAAATAATGCTGCTAGAGGAACTACGTACACGGGCATGTTGGCAAACAAGCAGATTAGAGATGATAATGTTTCATGAATGGATGGCACCAAGGTCACGCGATCTTGCTTGTCGATCTGTGTTTTTTTTTAACCTTTCAAACTGAGTACAAAATGTAGTATTTGTTCATGCCTACAAAGATCATAAATTCAACACCGGACACCACACACGACCAAACCTACATCTATACGTAGCTAGAAGACCCGCGTCCTTCCAAAGATCATCGGATTAACTTGAATTCGATGTGCGACGAGGGACGCCGCTTCCCTTTGTGTCTCTATGTGTTTAAGAACCCAAGAAAAACCAAATGCAACTGCCTCTTTACACTAAAGCCCCTGGAAAAGTCAGAAACACCAAGCTCTTGGGGCTAAATCTTGCCGATCCCACGAGCGCCACCGCTGCCAGACAAATTGCCGGCCACCGGAACCAGCATTGCCTCCTTGGACCACAAAGACGACGAAGACCCAACATCATCAGAACGAATTAAAGAAGCCACAAACAGGTTTCGGCCAACACCGATTGGTCAAATCTTTCCCCCAAACAGCCAAATTCTTCTCGATGCCATATAGTCGATCTTTCTCATTGACCGACACCCACTAGCACCATGTTGGACGGGCTAATTAGATTATAAAATCTACCTAGGACGATGACTCTATCTAAACCATTCATGTAGCACATGTGTGGTGTAGATATGATGCACAACTACTACTCTATTAGTACATTGAATGTACACCACACATATGTTGAATGGACGGTTGAGATAATCTCCTCAATCAATAATGTTGTAGATAAATCCACTCTCATGCTGGACGGGCAGCACGATCTCCGCAGATATGTGCTAGAGAAAGGTGCGAGCGGCGCTAGGGCGGCATAAGCGAGGTCGCCCGTGGGAGAATGTTGAATGCTTTATATTGATTTGCTTTGTCTGGATACATGTTACATGAAAACAAAACATTTGTGTCTTTGGTCACTTTCTTTCACTTCGCCCTATTTATAGGGGATGAAGGTTGATTCTCTCGTGGCCTGGGAGCTTCTCAACTACCAGCAATTCCCATTAAGTGCTACCATAAATTCACTCCCAAAAAAAATATGGTTTTATAACAAAAGAATATGTTTTTAATTATTTTCGATTGAGGATGTGCCACGTGCTGGCGTTCACAGACGACTGCATCATTGGGCCGAGCACCAGCGATGGGTTCACCACGACGAGGTCCAACTGCCGCTGCTTGGCGAGCTCCCAGGCTGCCTGCTCCGCCACCGTCTTGCCGTAGCAGTACCAATTCTGAACGTCCACCAAGTTTGTGTTAGCTAATAGTATATACTTACATAATTGCATTATCCAGCAAGAGAAATGGGAGCTTGCTAACCTTGGTGTTTTTGCAGTACTCCAGATCGCTCCAGCACGTCTCGTCCACCTCCGCGCCGGGGCCGGGCCGAGGGTCCATGTACACGGCACCGATCGACGACGTAAACACCACGCGCCGGACGCTGCCGGTAGACATGGACACGCATGACAATGGCACAAAGCTAGCTGGTGCAGTCAACTGATTAGCATGCAGTGTTGTTCAACTCATGGCGCGACGGGACGGGGAAGCATGCCCTTGTCCTGTAGGCTGGTGACCGTGTCGTACAGGCACAAGCTCGCCGGGGTGACCTCCACACCGAGCTCCTTCAGCCGGCGGCTGCTGAACCTGCACCCCTTGACCGTCTCGCCATCGCCGCCCTTGCACTTTGTAGGAACTGGATACTCCGGGAACAGCTTGGCGAGGACGCGGCACACCTCGCCGCGGTGCATGGTTAGTCCAGCGCAGAGGTAGCGCCCGTGCGCGTCGGGCGCCTCGTACACGCGCGCGTGGACGGCGGCGACGTCGCGGACGTGGACGTAAGCCTGCGCGGCGTCGGCGTACATCTGCACCGAGCCGTCCAGGTACTTGAGGATGTGCCACGTGCTGGCGTTCACCGCCGTCTGCAACATTGGGCCGAGCACCAGCGACGGGTTCACCACGACGAGGTCCAGACGCCTCTCCTTGGCGAGCTCCCAGGCGGCCTGCTCTGCCACCGTCTTGCCGTAGCAGTACCAGTTCTGCATGCGCGACCACCATTTGTGTGTAAGCACATTTAACTACTATATATTGTTACTAACCTGTCCTTGTCCGATCGATGCGACAGGAGTGAGAGCTAATTAATTATAAGCTAACCTTGGTGTTTTTGCAGTACTCCAGATCGCTCCAGCACGTCTCGTCCACCTCCGCGCCGGGGCCATGCCGAGGGTCCATGTACACGGCACCGATCGACGACGTGAACACAACGCGCCGGACGCTGCCGGTGTCCGCGGCGGCGTTGATCACGTTCCTCGTCCCGGTCACCGCCGGCTCGATCATCTTTTCCTGCATTGTTTGGATAACCAGTAACTGTCAATGCTAGCTCCAGAGTCTCCAAACATGTTATTATGTGGTCGTGTGGCAGTACGTGATGATGAACATTATATTCTTCGAGAGGAAGATAGATAGATGATTATATACCGGGTCCTCGGTGACGGGGCAGGCGGTGTTCTCAACGGATGCAGTGTTCTCAACGGATGCAACACCCATTTTTGGCACTTTGACGGAATTTATCTAGGTTGATAGGTTTTGTGGGCTACGGGAGTTTCTGCGGTGGCTGCTGCCTATGGAAATGGGTCTCAGTTTGTGTCCTGGTTATTTCTGAAGCAAGAGGGAACGTTGGGGCTTCGCTATATATAGAGCCATGCATAGCGATGATGATTATCCATGTGAAAGTCTTAATCTGCAAGTTCGAAGCAGTTCAGTTTAAGTTTGTTGACTTTGACTTCTGAACACAGACTTCCAACAGGAAAATTCCTTCCCTGCATGCGGCTGTAGCACACGGTAGTACAGCCTTCACCCATCCACATGCCAAAAAAAGTATAGGTTTCTCAGATTGAAAGGAAATAGTCAAGTCATGCAGGCGTGAATATTAAAATTCAGAAAAATGTATTTAAATAAACATATTACAAAAGTTATATCAAAATATAATTTTATTTCCCCATGCACACTGCCGCCTGGCCACATGCGCTACATTTGAAATGTCTGCCTTCGTCATATGGCCACTTGGATGAGGATTGGGGACTGCATATAAGTTGTGTGTCTACCTTCATCATTCCACCAACACTTTGTGTGTTTATTTTAATTCACGTCAAAGTAGCAATCTGCATTGCATAAGTTGTCCGCCTGTAGAGAAGAAGAGACTGTAAGGCGTAGGACAAATTAATGAATAGGTTAAATGCAAATGAGAATGTATACAGAATGTACGGTAATAAGAAAAATTTCTAGGAGGATATATAATAACAAGGTTTCAAGACATTGATTTGGTAGAGTATTTCTATAGGATGATAAGATAAAATAAATACGTGTTGAGGGATAACATGTACTGTGCAATTTCAACTATTTTTTTATTGTACAATTTCAACTCTCTCTCTCTCTCTCTCTTTTGAGAATTACACACTACAATGCAGACGCTCACAACACGCACGCACACTCACCCCTATGAACATAACAAACCCTACCTCTATGAGCACCTTCGAAGGACTGAGCACCCGGCAGATCT
>LAPY01001858.1:59505-69601 GCA_000970635.1 Eragrostis tef | reverse complement strand
GCGGCCTGCTCCGCCACCGTCTTGCCGTAGCAGTACCAGTTCTGCGCGTGCCGACCATTTGTGTGTTATATATATTAGCACATTATATTGTCGTTACGAACTTGTCCTTGTCCGGTCGATGCGACAGGAATGAAAGCTAATTAAGCTAACCTTGGTGTCTTTGCAGTACTCGAGGTCGCTCCAGCACGTCTCGTCCACCTCCGCGCCGGGGCCATGCCGAGGGTCCATGTACACGGCACCAATCGACGACGTGAACACCACGCGCCGGACGCTGCCGGCGTCCGCGGCGTTGATCACGTTCCTCGTCCCGATCACCGCCGGCTCGATCATTTCCTCCTGCATGTCAGTCAACCAGCGTTGCACGGTGAGTTGCTGGCCACTATAACATATACTAGTGCATGCCTACATGAAAGACATTCTTCAACGGAAATTAGCTAGCAAGTTAGTTATATACATACCGGGTTATCAGTAACTGGTGAGGCAGTATGGAAGACGCCCTCACAGCCCTGGAACGCGGCATCGAGGCTCTCCTTGTCCAGCAGATCCGCCCGCACCAGCGTCAGTCGCTCCGCCGCTCCATCCAGCGCTCTCAGGTGTGCATTCTTCACATTATCATCTGTAATTAAAACGCGACGGAAAATGAGCATATCATTACACATTCTAACGTATAGCTCTGAAGTGCACATATGTAGGAACACACACCAGGATTACGGACGGTGCCGCGCACCGTGTAGCCCTTCTGGAGGAGGAGCTTCACAAGCCAGGAGGCGATGAATCCAGCAGCGCCGGTGACGCAGACGGTGTGGCCCTGACCAGAAGAGGTGATGCTGCTATCCGTGTTGTCAGCACCCATGTTTGCAGTTTTGCAAATAGGTAGCTAGCTTGATAGCCAAGTTAATTCGTGAGCTACAACCTATAAGAGTGGCTAGTTTGCAGTAGCAGCCTATGGAAATGTCACTCTGTGTAGTGATTGCTGAGATGGAGAAGCCGACGTTGGGGTTCATATATATAGAACTTTTGGATGGAGGAGTTGGTGAGCAGTAGTACGTAGTGCAATGTGCCGTACATGCACGTTTGATTCTCTTTACCCTTTTTTTTAAGCCTTTCTTCAGATCCAAATGTGCATGTCGTTGAGCACAGATTCAAACGTGCGCGTGTACATCAGCATGGGCTTTTGAATATTATAATCGACAAATTCCATGTTCTTCTGTCCGACATCCCTTGACGTTTACAGTACTTCGCTAAAGGACTTGTGTATAAATTATACTAGTTCAAACACAAGGCATTTCGTGTGTACTGGACTGGAGGATTCACACCATGTGCGCGCACAAAAAAAAAAAAACTTAAGCCAGACGTGTATCATGTGTGCATGTTGCCACCAACATTGCGGTCTTGACAGCCACAGGACACACGACGCGTTGCAGAACCAAGTGGACCTATAAAAATAAATAAATGCCATGTGGCAGAGAGGGCATGAGGAGAGTGAAGATTATTCAGGACCATTGTGGCGATAAGGCAATACTGGACGGACATGGCCCTGATAACGAGCCAGTATTGTATTCTATTAGTCAAAATATGCACGCAGAAACTTGCTGAATGCAGGAAAATTGTGGAGCCGAGCGACGACTGGGTATCTTCGTGGCGGGCAGCAAGAAGCTTCCCGGTTTGCTAAAGGCAGGAAAATTTTAGACCCTGCTACACAAGGAGCAAGTGCTCAGCTGGGCATGCTTGCCAAGACCAGCTACTACGCTCGGCTTGCAAAACTGCAATAAGTTTGTTTGCCTCGCCTAGCTCACGCTGATTGCCGATTTTAACGCGTGAGCACGTTTTGCCGTCGAAGGCGAGATTGGCACTCTCTCGAGAGCAAGGATTAGGCCGCGATAGGCAAGGTGTGGCCCGCAAAAGCTAGCTAATTTCTTCGGGCAGCCTCCAAACGCTGTGCCTGTCCTAGGTTAGAGAAGATCTTGCCAAGGATCCATAATTTCTTGTGCAACGACTGGCTAATTAACTAGATGACTTGGTTATATGCTTTGCACGTCTTACTTCGAATAACTTTGCCAATATAGTACTCATGCCAATATAATCAAATAACTTTGCTCTAATACCATTATCTTTTGGCATCATCGATTTATTTTTATAAAAAAAACACTTGAAAAATTCAACTCGTTCTTTCTCATTTCAAAAGAAAAAGACTCATTCTTCCTCTGTCTAGCACTTCGTCACTTCTTGTCTCCAACGAGCATTCTTCTATTTGCAACTGATCACCTCTCTGCTTTCCATTAGCAAAAGCAATCAGCATCCTCTTCATTGTCTCTCTTACACACGCGCGCACGCGCAATATAGTGCTAATCATGGCAGCCGCTTCCTGCTGGTGGTATGACAGCCGTCATAGCATCCATTCCCGTACCTAAATGGGGCTTTGTGCTAGGAGGGATCGAACAAAGACATCCTGTAGGTGGCGACTGATTCATTTGCTTGGATTCGGTGGGAGGGAGGCAAACAATGTGATGCAGTGCGGTGCGGTCTAAGCCAGTCAGTCGAACAACATCTGCAGCCTGGACGAATATATAATTAAGGACCTATAAATCAAAGGACCCACAAATTTATTTATTTATAGAAAAGGGAATAATTCGTATTCCAGCCTCTACGCTTGGTAGATGCATATAGCCAACAGTACAAAATAGCTCCAATCCATACGGAAAGTAGCATTGTAGCCATGTTTAGCTCTTCAACCGGCAAAGCTAAAGCACTTTGTTGTCCTATCTCCCTATCCCAGAGGTAGCTCTAGTTAATTTTATTGATTTTCGCTCCTCCCACAAAATTCTGGATTCATATAGAATTAGTTCCCAGTACATAATTCATGTTTTTTAGAAACGGGAATATATTCTAAAGAAAATATTCCAGCCTCTGCATCGATCGATGCATGTAGCTTTCCAATATTACATTCATGTCGACAAAAATAAAATAGAAAAAAGGAGACATGTCTTCTGTGGCCATCGCTTAAACAAATTGAAGTCTATTACTAAAACACCAGCCATTGGTAGCAAAAATCTCCATCAAAGTGGTTTCAAACATATGACATCCGCATATAACTTGAGGACGCTCCTCCTCCTTTTGTAATAGTGACCAGAACGGCATCCAGTATGTACCTCTGAAGATCACCTGCATAGGAGTAAAAGCTCTTGTATTGTTAAAAACCACATCATTTCTGCATAGCCAAATTGCCCAACATAATGTGCAAGCTCCTACTAAAACTTTGTATCTAAGTTTCTTATCCACCCCAAGTAACCACTCGTCAAACATATGTTGACCATTCACAGGAGGTGTGATATTAAAAGAAACTTAAACAATTCGCCATATTAATTTAGTTACATGGCAATCAAAGAAAAGGTGTTGGATATTTTCATTGATATTACAAAAGCAACATTTTAAACTTCCCTTCCATTGTATTTTGGCTAAATTGTCTTTGGTAAGAACTACTCCTTCAATTAAATACCATATGAAAACTTTTATTTTCAAGGGCAATTTTAGCTTCCATAGCAAATGGTTGTGTGGTACAACATCCGGTGGAGCAAGCGTCCTATACATAGAACGTACCGTGAATTTTCAGTCTTGTTGCAACATCCATTTAAAAGTGTCCTTTTGGTCGGTTAGTTGGGTATGTATAACTTTAGCCACAAGTTGATGCTAGGCTATTAAGTTATTCCCAACTAGAGACCTTCTAAAGGCCACATTTAAAGGGTCAGATCGTAAAACTGTTGCAACCGTTGCACTCTTTTTTCTAACTTCTTCTTATGTTCATCGCTTCTTTAAGACTCCTTTTGGTAATAATCTAGCTTCTTTAAGACTCCTTTGGTAATTCAAAGAATGATAACATGAAGATGGATAAGTTACTCAAAACGGAATTAATGAGAACCAACCGACCTCCTACAGAAAGCATCTTCCCTTTCCATCTGCTTAATTTTTTTTCTGAAATCTTTCTTCTATTTCTTTTCAATCAGAGTTTCTAAGTTTTCTATGGGGCATCGGGATACCAAGGCATCTAAAAGGGTATGATCCAATATCGCATCTGAAGATTTGTGAATATTCCCTTTCAAAATCCTTAGCTTCACCATAACAAAACAGTTCACTCTTATAAAAATTGATTTTGAGGCCAGACAATTGCTCAAAAGTGCATAGCAAGAGCTTCATATTCTTACTCTTTTAAATCATGTTCCATGAAAAAAATAGTGTCATCAGCGTATTGTAAAATAGATAAACCGTCATCTACTAGATGTGGTACAACCCCCCAAAATTGACCATCCTCCTTTGCGCGGGCAATTAAAATAGCTAACATATCTACTACAATATTAAACAAAATAGGTGATAAAGGATCTTCTTGTCTCACACTTTTCTTTGTTTGAAAGAAGTGACCAATATCGTCATTTACTTTAATGCCTAAAGCACCTCTCGAGGTTACTTTTTCAATCCAAGCATAGAATTGTGAAGAGAAACCTTTCATCCTCAACACTTGTTGCAGAAACGGCCACTTTATGATGAGGACATCCCCCACGATAGCTCATCGATCAATACTGAACAAGAGAATAATATCTACACGGGACCATTAAATCAGACAAGGGGTGAAGCAAATACAACATGAGGTGAATCTATTCTTTAATTATTGTGAATTTACCTCTTCTAAGAATCATGTACTACCTAATGGAGATATCTTGCTTGTTCTTAGGTTTGAAGCACATGTCTAAGGGAGGGTCACACCTTTGAGGCTGATCTGGATTTCCATCTTCTGGACGTCCAGATGTGCAGTTCTGGATTTTCAACTTCACCACGAATACTGTATCATTCTGTGAGGTTCTAACCCAAGTATTATATATGGATGGAAAGTTTATTAAGTCTAGGTTCATATGCAACAAACATGACGTCCATTGGAATTGTGTGTAAAGAGTTAAGCCCCTTTTTGTGAGAGGTGTCCAAGAAGACATCCAGATTATGTGTTCAATGTTCAATCCAAGAACTGTACCAATCAAGCAACTTTGGGTGTGAGTGTGTTACTTCTCTGGAAGCGTCTTGAAGTCTACTTTCCAACGCATCAAACCGTTCATCATTTGAAGGTGTGTGGAGGGAGCTATGGTCATTTCTATGAAGACTGTCTTGGATCCAGTTTGTGCTCTGTTTTTAACTCTCGTGTTTTTTTTGTATGTCGGAGCTGTTCGATCTGAACATTTACGTTCTTCTTCAAAATAGAGTAACTCAGTTACCCAATTAGGAGGGATGTTCTTAGTATAAATAGAACCTGTACCCCTAGTGGAAACCCTGACCACGAATTTGAGAAAAAGAAAATAGAGAAGCCAAGTGCTCTTATTATCAAGGTTGTGCCATAGGTGCCCCCTTGAAGATTGGGAGTTGTTCTCTACCACTTGTTCTTGTGTTTCCTTGTGATTTGCAAGAGCATTGCCTATAACTTTGTTTGGTTTAGGTTATGCATCGAACAAATCGTTTGGTTGGGCGAAATCATTTGTCACATGTGGTTGTTCTAGCAGCTGTTGGTGTCATCGGTTCGTCAGGTTGCACGGGTCAAGTTATCCCCAGATCCTATGACGAGAAGGTCGGGCAAACACCCCACATCATCTTGGTATTCAGAGCTATGGTTTACTTGGTAGGATCTTTACCCTAGCTACCCCCTTTTCGTTTAGTGTCCAAAACTAAAAATCCCAAAAATTTCCACTTTTCATAACCCGATGTGAAATTTCAGTGAGTTTGGTTAAGTTCTAGTCCAATAAATCAAGTTTGGTTGCTGAATCTTTGTGTTTCCCCTCGTATTCCGCCTCTAATTTGTTTCCCCCATTTGTTTCCCATCGAGATTTGTGTTTTCCCTCTCGTTCTTGTGTTCTTGGTCAGGTCTGTGTTCAGGCCGAAATATTTTCGCGGCCAGATGTGAAATTTGAGCACCGTACACCAAAACTTGCATAACTTTTGCATATGAAATCCGTTTTGGGTGTTCTTGTACTCGTTAGAAAGCTTATTTAAAGTCCTACCAGAATAATCTAGGCTAAGGTTGTGAATATTGATATTTGATTCTGATTTGGCCACGAAAATTTTAGCTTGTTGTTGCTTCAGATTTTAATCTGTTGAAACCTTGTGCAAGTCTTTGTTTCAAGTATATCTGAACTTTTGCCACAAGAGCATAGTTGGGCTCTAGTATATTCAGTAGTGAACCAAATCCATCCTTTGTGAAAACTTTGAACCCACTGAGACTAGCTGTAGGTTGTTGCTCATGGGCTTTGCACTTTGCTTAATCTGAAAATTGCTTGAACTGCAAATACTTGCTTGTATATTATTTGGTGTGCTGACCTCGTTAGCAAAAAGAGAAACAAAAAAAGGAGAAAGAGAAAAGAATAGAAAGAAAAGAATCAAGTGTTGAGGTCACCACATTGATTGCCTTTGGTTAATATTGTTCAGTTTCACAAATAGTCATCATTTGTGCAAATCTTATAGCCCTTTGATATGTGAGCAATAAGCTAGCGTCTCTCCATAACTTGTGTAGCATTGAGCCTTGTATTTTGAACTGAATATTCAGTTAAGCTCATTTCCTTAGCTGCATTAAGTTCCATCATCTTTGTGTGTGAGTTGCTAAACTTTATCTTCATATTCATTTGATTTCAGTTCAGCAACTAGGCTTTGTTATTTTGGTTGGATTTTTACTTAACTTTACAATAGCTTGAAGTTTCAGTTTCATACCACATCCATAACCTTCCAAGCTGCACAAATAAGCCAATGTTTAGGATGCACTGTGACTTTGATTTCGTTTGATCCATCACTTTTATCGTACCTACCACCACCGAGGTTTGTGCAACGAGCATTTCAACAAGGACGCATAAGAACTTCAGTGGTAAGAGAAGGTGAGATTGAGTAATTTCGACCAAAATATATAACTTGTATTGGAGTCTTATGTCACACAAGAGCAACTAGCAGAATTGGTGAAAAAATTTAACAAGCAACTCAATGAAAACATGAGCAATATCCAAACTAGCATGGTTGCTGAAGTTGTGAAAGACATGAAGGGAGATGGTGCAGCAGGTATTGATGATGAAGAACTTGATGAGACCGATGAGGAAATGGCAAACCGTTTGCAGCAAAAAGAGTTTGCCAAACAGAACACCCAGGGGCGAGGACGTGGAGGTGGTGGAGGTGCTGCTACTTTTGGCCGAGGGAGGCCATGGGCATGGAGATGGTATTTCACCTGAAACTAAACAAGAAACTTTTAGGTTGCATCGCACTGAATTTTCAACATCAATTTCGCAATGTCAACCATCAGTCCAATGAAGAGAAGTTTGGCAAGCATAAATTCAGCATGCTCAAGTTTGAAGGCACATCTGACCTAGATGCATATCTTACATGGGAATTGAAGGTTGATAAGATATTCCGTATGCACAATTATTCAGAGGAAAATAAAGTGCATATGGCTGCCCTTGAAGAATAACAACGCCTTCTAAAATATATCTACGAGGCAAAAAGGATCTTTGTGAAGGTATAGTAACAGTCGTCATTTACTTTAATGTCCATGACACTTCTCGAGGTTACTTTTTCAATCCAAGCACAGAATTGTGATGAGAAACCTTTCATCCTCAACACTTGTTGAAGAAACGACCACTTCACCTTATCATATGCTTTTTCGAAGTCTAATTTCAAAATAACCCCATTCTTCTTTTTCTTATGCATCTCATGTATCGTCTCATGAAGAACAACAAAGCCTTCTAAAATATATCTACCAGGCAAAAAGGCTGTTTGTGAAGGTCTAATAACTTTATGCGCTACTAGAGTGACTTGATTTGTAAGAACCTTTGTAAAAATTTTAAAACTTACATTAAGAAGACAAATAGGTCTATATTGTTGGATCTTTGTAGCCTCAACCTTTTTAGGGAGAAGCGTGATTACTCCAAAATTAAGGCTATGAAGTGGTAAATTTCCTTTATGAAATTCATCAAAAAGCTCAATAAGATCAGATTTAATTACTTCCCAGAAGTAGTGATAGAACTCAGCTGGAAATCCATCTGGACCCGGAGCTTTGTTGTGTTCCATTTGGAAAATTGCCTCTCTAATCTCCTCCTCAATAAACGGCGCCGATAATACTTCATTTTTAGTATCCGAGACTTGTGGAATATCACCACGAGTCTCATCAAGTTGAAAATAATTACGGTCGGGTGATCCAAAAAGATTCTTGTAAGAATTAGTTATATAACTTTTTAAATTATCGTCGCCAACTATGATCCCTTCGTCTTGTTCTAACTGGTATATCTTGGTTTTACGATGTCTACCATTAGCCAACATTTGGAAATATTTCGTATTGTCATCGCCTTTTAATAACATAGTGGCTTTGGATCTCTGTTGCCAATATAGCTCCTCTTCCCTCATCAACTTAGTTAATTCAGCATTAAGACAACACTTATACTCCAATTCTTGTGGTGTTAACATCGTGACTTCCGCTTTCCTATCTAAAACATCTAAAGTATGTAGTAAAAACTTATTCTTGTTCCTATTTTCACCAAATAAATTTTAGCCCAGCCCTTCAGATATCTACGTAGAGATCTAATCTTGTTTTGCCATCTAACACCTCGAGTTTCTTTCTGCCATACCTTTGTTACCATATCATGGAAGCCATCTGTAGTTAGCCATCGCAGTTCAAACTTGAACAAAGGATTATTGCACATCCTGTATCTAACAGTAAAGGTGTGTGATCAGAAATATCTCTAGTAAGTGCCTCCACAGTAGAAAGTGGAAATTTTTGTTCTCAATCGGTACTAACAATAATTCTATTTAATGTTTCATAAGTAGGAACTAAAAAGCCCAAGTAAATTTGTGGTCTGAGAGTTCAAGTTCCCTCAAATTTAAAGTTTCGATGCAAGCACTAAAAAGAAGCGGCCACCTGCTCTCATATCTATTACTCCCTCTGTTTCTATTTAGTTGTCGCTCCAGAGGAAAGCGCTAAGACCAAGGTAAAGAATGGTGTAGCATGTGCGAATGTGACTACTGCACAGTTCTGTGACCTGAACCAGAAATTGCAGGTTTTTGAGCAAGGTGGCAGCAGCTTATAGAAGAAAGAAGTGAGTGGGGTCCGCAGGTAATGAATGGGCGGAATCTTGCAGAGAAGTGCCATGGAAAACTGAGAACGACAACTATTTTGGCAAAAGTTGGTCACACCAGAACGACAAGTAAAACGATACGGAGGGAGTATTATTTTTCTCTTTTGATGTAACTAGCGATTTCCTCAAAAATAAGATCATTACGGATCAACCCAAACTATCATCTATATAGTTCACACATCACACATTTGCATCATATTCAGAACTCCTTTTTAGCTTATGAAATTCTCAGTTACCATGAATACATATCTGATGCAAGGGCAGAGCCAGAAACTATGTACAGGGAGTCCTGCCTAGTTAGGATATTGATTTTTTTAGTGCAAAGTTTTGGGTATATTATCATTGTGTAAAGTTTGAGGTATATAATGTGCCAGAAACACATGGGCTATATCATTGCACGGATACATAATTTTATTGTATATCACTGTGCAAAATTTTAAGTTCTAAAAAAGTTAAAAACTTTTCCCTTCATTAGTGTGGTGGATAAAACTTTATAATTTTGTGTGCGCGAGGTCTAAAAGAGACAATTCGAGTGTGCTACACCCGTAATCACTCTTTTTTTAAGGACTGTGCTAACGCCCGCACGCGCAGGCGTTAAGCGGCCGGCCCGCACACCCCAAAAAGGAAACTTTATGTCAGGACCTCCGCGCACTTTCCTAATACTACTAGCTGTGGCGCGTCCTTGGCGCGCCCATCTAAGATGTAGTCTATTGTTAATAGCATGTTGAGATTATTTGTAGAATTATAGGATATCGCGCTCTCTCTTTACGCGTCCATCTTTCTGCAAATTACATGTTTAAACAATTAGCAATATGTTAACACAATCATTCATACAAAGACAACATTACAATTTAGAGCAAATAAAGCTACTTGTTCATTTTTCGAAAAGAAAAAATACTACTTGTTCATTAATGTCACTCCCTCGCCTTCATACATATATACTTGTACATAAAAAAAAT